>JAIFKG010000323.1:0-51183 GCA_020351975.1 Phyllosticta ampelicida | reverse complement strand
CCCTACTGCCCCACCTCCACCCTCCCCCCAAGCCAGAAGATGGTAGCAGGGCAAGTCGCAAAGTAAATTGGCAGGGATAAGCAGCGTCTCAGACTGTGGGTTACAGATAGCCAAAGGTGTGTATGGATGAAAGACAGACAAAGCTTTGTTCAGTGTAGCAAGATATTTTCGATAAGCGTCTGGCGGATGCTTGCATGCTCGTAATTTGCGACACGAGGAGCTTGGAGATCTTGCGCTTCTTGCCCGGCTTGTCAAGTCACCACCACCGACGTCTCTCGACAAGCTTTTGAATGCGTGATGTGAGGACGGCGATGATGGTAAAAATTGACGACGTCGACGCAGCGGAGTCTTAATTGGATGAGCGGTGACGACGCCGCCAAGGGCACGTGAAGACAGCTCAGCCGATACATATACATTTACGTACGTCACATGTACTTTGCCGTGATGACCCTGCATATTGTATGCGCAGTGTATTGAATGGGTGATGCAAAGCATCTGAGCTGCGCAGCGATCAACGGCGCGGAGCGTGGAAGGGTGGCGAGGCGTTTGTTTGTTTGGGCGTCCGCTGGCGACGACCAACGGCGGGCGACAGCTTGGGGTGCCGACGGTGGTGTGGTGATGTAGTGCTGAGGTGGTGGCGAAGTGAAGAATGTAGACAACAAGCGAGACGCAACTCCCGCCAATATTTTCCAACAGAACATTTGCGACGGTGCGACAGACGGACAGACGGATGCTGGGCGGCGCGAGGCTGGAATGGAGTTGGAATGCTGCAGTGCCAGTCGTGGTGGTGAGTGGAGGCAGCCATGTGGCACGACAGCCAGACGCGAGTCAGAGATGCATTGACGTCTGCAACCAGTAATAGACGGTGTCGACCCCTACAAGTGCTGCAGTCAGTCAAAAAGCCTATACATTATTAGGGATGATTGTCGCGGCTCTGCGCGGCGCATGTAAATTCAAGGAGTCACCAGACCCGTGTCATGAGAGGAAGGAAATGGAGGTTGTAAGCGTCATTTTGGTTTTGATTCTGCGTCTGTCTGCACAGAAGCTAGGTAGGCTAAACTAGTCCTGCTGCGACTGAAACCACACACCCCCGGCTGTCGCAAACATGACGCGCAGTCAATAGCTTGACTTCTCGTTTCCTGGTTGGATAACAAGAGATCCACCGCCTCAACCAGCCTTGTCGTCACGCTCATTCCATTGAAGGCTGCTAGGAAGAGAGAAATGATCAAACGTGTGCCTCCCAAGACGATCCGGACGGAAAAGGGAATCGACCAGCGGCGCCCTTGCTGCCCCGTCCAGCCCACGCGTGCCTATCGAGCGTTGGGTTCTCGGTTGGGCCGTTGTCGTTGTACCCGGAACGTGCGAACACTTGCTGGGCCGATAAAACACGCCCTGTGGCTTCGTCGATAAGAACCAAACAAGGATTTATTGTGCAAGCCCGTCTGCGATGCCCATGTGGTCGATGGTAGGAAACGGCGTCCGCAAGCATCGGCAGGGATGGAGGTATTGTTTCTGGCCGTGTAATTCGCCCAAGGGTGGTTTGATTTCAGGGTCCTCCCCAAAACATAGCTTGCTTGGCGTTTGGCCGGGGGGAACAAAAGATCGGCTCTGCGTCGGTGACGTATCAACACATGCCCCGCGATGGAATGGATTCCAGTCCGGCCCATCATCGGTAGTAGCCTGCATGTCGGCGCTCACGGACGTCATGCTTCGACGGCTCTCGCACTTGAACGTTGTATCGTGCGTGGTTTCGCTTTTGCTCGGCGATGTCGGATTCGTAGAGGGTGCCGCGCTTGTGGTGGGGGTGCTGGGACGAGTTGTTGACGGCGAGGGTGACGGAGCTTTGGCTGTGGTGTCGCCGCTTTGGGCTGGGACCGGGAGCCGACTCGACGTGGACGACGGTTGGCTGAGAATGGTGCTTGTGATGCTGCTTTGGGCGCTCTGGCAGCCGCACGGTAACCGGGTAGGTGCGGTCCATGGACAGAAGTGGTCTCTTGTGCCGAATGCTGCGCTCGATTGCTCGCAGCAGTGATCGTGCCTCGTCGTAGCCAGGTTGGATCTCGACGCGCACCACTTGGAAGTCCTTGTCCGTGGTGGCATATGTCTCGCCATCGTTGCGCATGTAGAGGAACTTGGCAACGGCTTGTGCGAGTCCGTGGCCGTGGTCGCATAGCTGGTTGCCGGCGCGGTGGACGGCGTAGGGGTTGCGGCAAGAAGAGCAACTGCGGGCATGCATCTCAAAGTCGTAGAGAGCCCAGCTCTCTGCGATATTTGCCGGCCGACTGACACCAGTAACCTCGCCCTGAACGAAGCCCACCACCCGCTTGGTGGCTTTAGGGTGGACGATGGTAGGGAGGAGGGAGTGGCGGAGGATCGAAGGCATGGTGATGGATGTATATCAGACCAGATCTGTATAGGCCGGATGAATTGGGATTGAGTTGAGCTGGCTTGACTGAGTTGAGGTGTTCTTGGTTGGGTTTGCGAGCGAGGACTGGAGATGGAATGGAGCGAGGGGCGGTAGGAGCGGAGGATATAGGAGCTTTTGTATTTGGGGGTTGGTTGTACCTACCAACCGACAAGGTGTGCAAAAGGGTCAGCATAGATGCCTGTGAAGGGCAAGGGTGCCGCAGCAACAACCCAGCCGGCGCCCCTGCACGCCAGAACAGAGCCAGCGAACATCAACTGCCCGGGACGGCTGCACAGGCGCTCGACCCATGATGAAGGATAGTCATTGAGAGAAGATGGCCGGCCATGGCGCCACCGAATCGCATGGCTTCGCGCAGCGCACCCGCTTGCTCCAGACACCGCAGCCGGGTTGGACACTTCATCTCTGCAAGCCGCCAGCTGCTGTGATCTCAATAGTAGGTAAGTAGCTGCTCAGCCTGTGGCGCCCCAACGCCCGCCGCTGCGCCTCGCCTCGCCCCGCGCCCATGGGTGGCCGCATGGTCGCCAAACGACGGCAACAGTAGTATCAGTGACGACGAGGACGACGAGGACGACGACGACGCAAAAATACACAGCCGCCCGCTCTCCACCCGCAAACCGCACACGTCCAACAAACCCTGCGCCTCGGTCTCTCTCCATTTGATGCGGAGCAGGCTCAACTCGCTGACGCCTCGTCGGCGGCCCTCGCCGTGCAGCCCATCTCCTCCGGGTAGCCGTCGACGGGGCAGGACGGGCCTCGAAACACGCTCCCTCGAACACGCTCGTTCGGACACGCTCGTTCGGACACGCTCCCTCGAACACGCCGTCTGAACCGGGGCGCGACGTCTTCACCTGATGCCCTCTCCCCACAATCCGGGTCTGGACTCGCCAACGGCCCGCCAGTGTGCCAGCACCTCTGGTGTTCCCCACGGCTGCTGCAGCTGCTGCAGGCCCGGGGAGTGCGCCATCAGCTTCACCGGTGCTGCCCTGCCTGCCCTGCCTGCCCTGCCTGCCCTGCCTGCCCTGCCTGCCAAACCCTCCATTCCCCATCGCTCGCGGCCGTTGCTCATGCTGCGTGCTGCGTGCTGCGTGCTGCGTGCTGCGTGCTGCTCCCCCGGCCCACCCTCTGCGACGCCTCTGCCAGCTGCTACGTTTGCCCATGTTCGAACCTCGTCTGTCCACGTCGGTTTTCCATTTGCCCTTTGTCGCATTCACCGGTCAGCCGTCCGCTGTCGTCTGTTTCGTACCAAGGAACGACTGGACGAGAGTTCGTCGTTCGTGGACAAGGAGATCCCCTATGTTTGCCTCCACCATGCCTATTACCTACCCTGTTTCCCCCAGGATCGACTGACATGGGCCCGCTAAGCCCTAGCCCTACAGGGGCCATTCCACCACCTTAGTCCGGCCTTCAAAAACACCATCGTCGACTTGACTCATCCGACGCGTGCGTGGGCGGGGAATAAGTTGTTTGCCAGCACCACGAGGCCCCACCAGCCCACCTGGTTTTCCATGGCGAGCTTGCATCATGTCAGGCGCCCGCGCGACTAGTGACAATTGACCAGTCGACGCTCAAAGAGAATTCTTCGCATAAATCTTCGATCGAAATCCACATTTGTTACGACAGCTAGCCCCATTCGCCAGCTCACCCAGCTCCACTTTGCTCTGTTCGGGCCAGCCAAAAGTCCTGCCGCGCATAGCAACCACTAGCCGTGCGTACGGATACATGCGACTCCGTATGCCGACTTTCCATTCCCTCCGCGCGGATGCTCCAGATGTGTTGGCACGGCCATCTTGACAATTGCAGGATCCCGGCCTCTCTGCGCCAATTCGACGCCAGCCTCGACGTCAACTCTAGATTCTACATGCTCTACATTCCTCTGCAGATTCTGCGGTACACCGTCGGCCCGCCCTGTCCCAGCCTCAAGGAAACGTCGTACTTGGCTCGAAGCAGGAGAACGAGGGCGGCACGCCGTGCGACCCTCGGATCCAACTCGAGACTTGGATGCCACGCCCGACGACTGACTGCCAGGACGTGAGCGTAACGCTCGTTATCTTGATTGAAGCATCGGCTGGCGCTGCCACGAGGTGACGCAGTCGGTAGCTGCCTGGCGGCCAAGAGAATGCAAATAACTTACTCGTCCTCGAGGCATCAAGGCTCAAGGCGCCACCGTCTGCCCGCCGGTCTGTGATAATGTTTGCTATGAGGGCTGGCGAGCTTTGTCGCACAGCACATGACAAAGAGGGCTGCGCCTGGATACATTGCAATCTTGCCAGCTTGTCAACATTTTTTCCATGTTTAAATGCTCTACCAACTTCTAAATTAGACGTCGACACACAAAAGGAGACGTTACTCGCCAGGAGACTACAAGTTGGCCAAAGGATACTTGATTCTCTCTGACGCGTGCCTCCGACGAGCTGCTAACCAACACAGCCAAGACCCCGCCGTCTCGGCCCCCAAACGTCCGTCCCATTCGAGTTTACGTTCGATGCACGAGCACAGCTGCCAACCACGTCTGCCAACCGCGGGCGTAAGTAATTGCCAGCTTTGGAAGATCAAGTCTGCCCAGCCTAGACCTGCCACCTGCCACCTCGCCAAATATGCTTTTACTCGCGCCGTGCAACTTGCTCGGGGCCGACGACGAGCACGCAGCAACGCGAGTGGCCACCTCGACTCCTCCAAATCCTCTCGTCATCATCAACCACCAGCAGCGTCAGCTGCCTCGACTCCAGACGACGCTACTCTCCAAAGCCTGCCTCCGCGTCACGCGCAGCTTTGTGCAACTCCAATCAACCGCGGCGACTTGATAAGCGCACGCCAACCAGCCTCTTGCGAAGTCGAACGCCCAACGGCGCCCCGGTACTGACCGTCGTCCCTCGCGTACGCGGCCCGTCCGGCAGCAACGCCATAGGGTAGCATCACGGCGTACCTGCATTAGCCGGCCCAGCGCGCTGTGTGGGCCCACCGCCCACCAGGCTGAGTAGGACTCGTGGGCGCCTTAGCGTCGCCATCATGGTCGTTCCAACGCCTTTGTCCACGGAGGGAGCTTCTCCGTCCACGGCGCTGGCTTACTGGCTGGCGAACTGGTCGGCTGCTGCCGTTGCTCTGTTGCTGGCCAGCCGCCGCAGCCTGTTTTTCATCGTCTAGTTTCAGCATCGTGGACGCATATTGCTGGCTGGCAAAGGGCCGAAACCCTGGAACGCTCGTCGGACACATGGCTGGCACGCTGGATTGACAAATGGCTTGCCTTGCCTGGCAAACGCTTCCTCTTGCCATTCCTGTCCTATCCTAGCCCTGCCAGCCTTGCCGACCCCTCCGTTTCTCGCTTCTGCAACGGAACATTCGACGCGCCGGGTTGCTGAGACATATGACGGATGAGCGACGTAGCTCCCTCGAGGCAGGGTTGAGAGTGGGGGAGCATGCCCCGGAGGCAAGGTTGACAAGGTAAGTGAGGGGACCGAGGGAGAAGGAGGGAGCACGCAAGGGTGTGGCTGCGCTGCGTACGGCCACGGTACTCCTATCTCCCGCACCATTCAACGTCATCCTTGTTCGTCGTCTTGTCAACTATTGGATGTGCCGCGGCGTTGCGTACATGCAGGCTTTCTACGTACCTGTGCTCGATGCTCAGCTCCAGCACCCTGCCATCTCGCCTCTGCTCTTCGAGACATGTAACTGCGACGAGGAATGAAGCCGCGGAACAAGAACGAGAGCAAGCGTAGTCGTCGTTGTCGTCATCGACCTGCCGGCCGGCCGGCCGGATGGCTTGATCCGCTATCTGGCAAAGCAGCACATCAGCAGCCTACACGGCACCGCAGTAAAAATCATGAACGACGTCGACACTCCTAATCATGCACGTTGTCCACTTTGCCGTCTTGCCAATCGTCCGGAAGACATTCCGTCGGCGCGCGATGCATGAGTGCAGCATGTGCGGACTCTGACTCTGACCCGACGAGCTGGATGTGGGCTTGCTGTTGCTGCGCTGGCCTGGCTGCCTGGCTTGTGTGAAGGGATGTTCTTCGCGCGTGGCGGTCAGGCGAGGGCATCAGACTGAGGCTCAGGCTGGGAGGGAGGTCGGACGGGTAACATGAGATGAGATGAGAACGTTGCGGGACGCGATGGGAACGGAGCTGAGCCATCCGCTCATCGTCCTGATCATACTCGCTTCGATTACGTGATTATTCGTCTTGTGTGGTTCGGTCGTTCCTTCGTGAGAGAAAGAATGAGCGGGAGGATGAGCGGATGAGCGAATCATCGCACTCGATTGGCGCCTCTGTACTGTCGATGCCACAACTTGCCCAAAGTTGCGCCGGCCGGGTCGTCCATCTCCGTCACCGTTACGGTATTCTTGGTCTCGGCCCTGTGTCTTGGATACACGCGCTCTTTCTCTCCTATCATTGTGATTTTCCAAGATCTACGGAGGGAAGGGTAAGATAAGGCATCAGGCAAGGCTGTGGCCTTTTTCCGTTTTCGTCTGTCTCTCTATGCAGCTCATCTGCCAAGGGACGACGTCTTTCAGTGAGTTAGCAAGGATGGATTTTGCGCAGTCTTTGTACACATCTCTGCAGTGGATCTTTCGATTTGTGCAGGAAAGCGCATGTTGTTGTGCAGTGTCTTCAGCAGCAGCGGAAACAGACGGGCAAGGTAGTGCTAGTTATTCACCACGAGCCAGAGCTCATCTTGGATCCTGCCACTGGATATTCCTGGCGAAGTTGTGACGTAGATTCAGTGATTTTCACTTCGAACTAGACTCCACTGCCTGGGAAATGCGGGTTAATTTGGCAAATCAAACGGAGCCTGATGAGGCCACAAGAAGTACTAAACCAAGCAAATACCGAACCGGGTCCTTCCCCAATATCTCCTTTGCCTGGCTTTGTCTTCGCGGCGCCGCTGGAAATCTGACCCCACTGTCCTCAAGGAAGGTGATTATCCGATCTGGCATCTGGACTGCAACTAGGAGGCTCTTTCATAATTAGGTAGGCAGGGCTAGTGACTGAAAATGAGGGGATAAGGGGGTTCGCTCGGAATATTAAGGGGGCCTTGGCCGATTCTACCCCTGAGGAGACCCTATTTTTGAAACCTTGCCACTTCTGTCTTCTCCCACTCCACCATCATCACCTCGACATCCACTCGTACTTATGGATCCTCCAAAAAACTCACCCTTCAAACGGCCGACACCCGTCGAAAGACACCATCATGTCCGAGCACGTCGAGCCCAGCGATCAGCTTCTCGCTACATCGACCCAGACATGAACATTCTCTTTGAAGGCTTTGGAAGAAACCCTTACCTACATATTGCGCCGGCGGCACGCAAGGAAGAAAATCTGCGAGCGTACGGATGGTGCATCAGAAACTTGATGCAACGATGCCACCCGAAACTTGGTCTCAGTGAGCCCATTTCTTTTAATAACGCCGCAAAACGTCTTCGATAATATACTACCTGCTTGACCACGAGCTGTCACGAAGATGCGGTGGCGGTGATAGAGCTTTGCTAAGATGATTGATCTACCCATCGATAAGCGCTCAAAAGGATCACCGCTACTAATGACTGAGAAAGGGTGTTTGATGAGAGGCCACGGCTTGTTCGCCGAACGGAAAGATTTTTGAAGGTTTCTTGAGAGAGAGGAGAGAGAGAGAGAGATCCTTAGTTAAGTGAGTTGGTGGAAAAGGTTTCATGGGATCGTGAGTTTAAGCATTTGGAAGGAAGCTCGAATTTGGAGACTTGCTGATGCAATTTTAACTTGAGCTTTTTTCCAAGGCTGAGGAAGGAGCCCTTTCAAGCCATCTGCACCGTATTTAAAGGCAGGAGCGTTGTTTGAAGGCAAGAACCCTTTGAAGGTAAGATGTCGTCGAAGGCTAGGGAAGTCGTCCAAGATATGGACGGTCTTTCAAGGTCTGAACACTCGTTCAAGGCAAGAGCATCATCCTTCGAATATTAAGTCCAGAACACTCTTCCAAGGCGAGAACATCCTTCGAATATTAAGTCCAGAACACTCTTCCAAGGCGAGAACATCCTTCCAAGGAAGGCATTCTCCAAGCTTGAGGCCACTATTACAAGACGACAGTATCCTGTCAAGGCGAGTACGCCCTCCAAAGGCGTCTGCGATACCTTTCAACACCATTGCGCTCCGGACGCAAACGCATCATCTTTAAAGGCACCTACCTGTGCCATCTCCTAAGCCCTCCATGATCTCGCTCATTTTCTACCTTGTCCCTCCGTCCAGATCAAGGAAAACAAAGTGATGTCGTACTTGTGCCCACCTCAGCATCCACACACGCATCTTCCACTCTGCCCGGCTCTTCTCTACTCACCTTCATCACGCTCTGCTCTGAGCCGCTTCATTGCCGTCGCCACCTATGTATAGAACTAAAACGATCCTGCCTTGCACGAAAAGAGGTATTGGGTTCGCACCTTTATGCGTCGCGTTGCGTTGCGCCTTGCCTGACCGATACGAGGGGATGAGGCGCCTGCCTGAAGCGAGGTGTGCCTCACTGCGCACCCTCAGGACACGTCGCCCCTACTGTTATTTCCTCTTTTCCTAGGAGACTATACATTCAAAGTCGTGCGACATTGCGCTTGCGTGCCAAAGCGCGACGAGGCAAGTCCAGGCAAGTAAGACGAGGCGACGATGTTCGGCAACTGCGGCGCGTTGCGTTCCTTCGCGCTTCGTTGCAATGGAGGTAAGTGTACGATGGAGGGCGACCGGGGCATTTTTTGAAGCTAACATATCTGATCTATTGTGCGTTCAGTCTGATGTCTCTACCCTCTGCTTCCTTTTCTCTTCCTTTCCGCTTGCCCTCTCTTGCTCTTTTACCCTGAAACTTCACGCTTCGGAACCGTCGTACTCCACGTCAGAAAACGCGGTCGAAGATGGAGACCGCGAAATAAAGACTTGTAAGACGATGACAATGGAGACGCTGCAGAAGGTTTAAACACTGGGAAATCTGCAAGAAATCTAGATGATCGTCAGCCTTTGACCGCCTGCTTGAGAGAACACGAGCTCGTCGCATCTGCCTGAATCAACGACTATGACGGATGCAAGTTGTGGAAGCTTCGAGGCAATCCAGTGGTCTTTGAGTGGTTGCAATCAGATTGCGCAGTGCTCGCGACACTCTGATACAGCTCTGAAGTGAGTCGCGCCTAGCACGGTGCCTGCGTAGTTCATTATGCAGACCTTTGGATGATACTTTTCCCCAAAGTTGGCAGTCTTCGTATGTGCTCATTCGCAGCGTGTTCCTATCGCGTGTTGGCTCCTCCGTCAACCTTGTTCAATGCTGTATTCGGCACAACCATGCCGAATGTGGATACCACAGCACTTCCTGTCTTGGGTCTGTCGCTTATCGGCGGTCTGTCAGTACTCCAAATTGATTTGATGCAGTCTCTCCAACTTTTGCATCGTCGCTGATAAGCCATCTGTACGCGGCTGAGGAGGACGTAAAGCGCGGAAGCTTCGAAGCAATCCCGCCGCATCCAATCGTCGCGGTGTAGGCAGTGTCTGTATGCAATGCTCTCAGCTCTGAAGTGGGGTTTCGCTTTGACTGCTTCTACAGTACGCTACCTGGAGCTTGAATTGATTAGAAGTCCCCCTGCCTGCAAATCCATGTGCATCGCACGATTTGGTTTCCGGGCCCTTTGCTGGGCTCCAGCGCCGTCCTCCGCAAAACCCTAAATTGTGGACACCGCAGAACTGTGCGTCTTGATTCGGCTGCCCGTCGACGGTGCAAGTCCAAAGGTAAGAAGTTTCTAGAATTTTGCATCGTCGCAGGTCAACCATCTGTGCATCGCAAAGCTATTGCGTTTAATGGATTCTTATCATGCTGTGGCGGTGCTTCTCTCAAATGGTGGCACATGGCCGTTGAGCTCGGGAATCCTGTCTGGCCGAAGCAACCCCCAAATCGCAAGCTCAGCAAATTCGCTCACCGACTAGGAGGCGTCTCACCGAGCATTAGTAGCGCAGATGCAGCCTTCAGTAACCTCTTCGACGCCCAGACACTTTCAGATTCGGCATCGAGACATGACGCGGGCGGAAATGTCACCCCCCGGAGAAGGACGGGCAAGTGTTTCATGGGCTGGAGCTGGTTTCGCATCTGAACCAGAGACACACTATCTCAATTTTGAGGAAAAGAAGCCTGCAAGAGCATCATCGAGTCATCTGTGATGATTCCGCGCCATGCCGATGGCGCAGTCGGGCCACTGTCGGCGGCTGGCGCGAAGTGCAGATGGTTGATCACATAGAGCAAACATGGCGGCCGCTAAGCGTAAGCAGGCGCAACGGGGCGCAAATGGCTCTACAAGTGACTTCATGGTATGGCGAAACGATTTCGCACAAGGATGGCAATGGCTAGGGTTGAAAAGTGCAACCTGGGAGTGGAGCCAGTGGCACAAACAAAGCCATGGCAATCGAGGGCAGCTAATCGCATCGGGCGGAGTAGCAAGCCGTTGAAATTCGGTGGCCGGACACGTTTGGTCTGATCCAAGAAGAGGACGAGGAGCAGGATGAGCCGTGATGCTTGTATTGGGCCAAGGCCGTATATGGAGATGATCTGGGGTGGCCGGAATGGGGACTTGATGTCGCGACAATGAAGGGCGCCGGAAGAAGAGCAAGACGGGATAAGATGCTGGAGAACCTTATACAGAAATGGCAGTAATTACAATGATCAAGAAGGGGCGCAAGCAAACCAATAGGTGTTGTGGTGTCGCTGAGGGCAGGGCGGGATGGGATCCTCGCGTGGAGCTAGGGGCTTTGACGTAAGCAGCAAGTGAAGAGAGAGCGAGCAACCCTGAATCCTGAATCTTCGACTCAAAGCGAAGAGCTCAACCCCAGCTCGCCGCCAATAACACCCCACAGCAACTCCATCAAAACACCACCTATTGAATCGCTGCGCAGCGTCGCCATCTCAGCAGCTGCAGCACGCCTTCGCTGCTTTGACGCGCCGCTCACCGTTGCTGCCTGCTCCGATTTCTCTACAGCCATTTGGACGCGTCGCGTGTATCGACGGCTTGGCATTCCCCTTGTACCAACCAACACAGCCCGCCACCTGACACACACTTCACAACCCTCGACTTCACTTCACTGAGCGGCCATCAATTCATCTGCCCCAGCCATGGCCTTCCATCAAAACTCTCTACTCACCTACTTCCACTCCAACCAGCACCCTCAACCCATGTCTTCTGCCTCTCCGGAACTTCCGCTCCACCAGCATTCCTCGCAAGACGTCAACATGTCTCAGAGGCCTGACGACATGTCATCCAAGCCTAGGTCGTGGTCCATCCAGAGTGCCACCACAGACACAACTGAAGGTGGTCGCCCCATGAGATCCCAACCTGGAAAACGCTCAAAGCACTCTTGGGAGTATGTTGTTGTGGATCCCGCTGAGCATGAGGCTCCGCCACCCAACGCCAGCAGGCTCGAGAAGGAACTCCACAGCTCCTTCACAAACACCTTTCTCGGTCCCCGGGGCCGTCGCACGCGTGCCGGTGCTGGCTCATCTCAGCCTTTCCATTACAAAGACGGCTCGGAGACTTCCAACACCAACACGGCTTCCGAGAGCGCTTTTTCATCAAACAGATCAAACTCTGCCATATCACCAGCAAGCTCTCCTGCACCTCCTTCAGGCCTCAATGCCTCTCGCAAAAGAAAAGATTCCGTGGCTCCAGTGACCGATGTCGCTCCTCCGCGCAAGAAGTCCAAAGGCCTTGACCACCAATCCATCATCAGGCAGCCATCCGCACAAAATGTTGTGCCTGCAGCCTCCCGCCCCTCAAACTGCTCAAAATCACCGCCACTGCAAGAAATCTCTTCCACCAGTTCCGATTTTCTCCTAAATGGAAATGGCAATGCTCCTCGTCACGTTACTTCAAAGGACCCGACCCCTGCCCGCCAGTCCGCAGTGTTTGACGACGCTTCTCGCAAAGAGTCCAAGATATCAAAGAAGACTGATTCCAAGGCATCGCCAAAAGCCGGCTGCAACAGCGAGCCTCCCGACAAGCGCAAGAAGGCTACCTCGCCGTCGAGCGCAGATAAAGAAATGCCTAAGTCTAAAAAGGCCAAGACCGGCCCCGCTGCTGCCGCAAAGCCGCACGCCAAGCTGGCGTCACAGCAACAACATGCGCAAAAGCGTGATTCGCTGCTGGAGGTAAATTTGCACGCTCACAACAAGCAGCCGCATCAACGCCAAGCCCTCCAGCAGTCCAACCAGCAAAACCAGACCGCCACCAGCAAGCAATGGAAGAAGCACGCGCAGGCCTTTTATCTTCACTCGCCCACGCGGGCGGAGCTGGCTGAGCAGCTCGAGGAGATTACGCACCGCGGAATCGCAGGCGGGCCCTGCAACTACACCACTTTCACGGAGTACCGCGCGGCGTGCGCTGCCGAGGCGGCCTGGCAGGAGCGCGATCAGCAAGTCGTGGAGCACATGCTCGACAACCCGCGCGTCGTCTCCATGCTGAGGCGCCTGCGCGAGTTGGACCACGAGATCGAGGCCGAAAGGAGAGCCAGCGTGGCACCAGCCATCAAGACGACGGCCAAGGGCGGCGGAAAAGGCAAGGCGGGCGGAAAGAAGAAGAATATCAACGGACTCGGAGCGGTCGGCATCGGAGACCGCTGAAGAGATGGAGACGCGATGCGCGTTTTCGGCCGGGTGACGGCTTGGGTAAATTGTGGAAAACTCTGGAAGAATTTGCACGCGCTGCTGTTGAGAGACCAGCAGCAGGTCGACCTACCGACCGTTGTTTGCACGCACCAAAGCACTGCAAGATTGACAGGAAGCAAGACTGCTCGCCACCATCAGCCTGGATCGGCTGAAACGTGCGACGAGACAACCAACACTCCAACCGCCGCGGCCCTCGCTTACTCGCTCTGCATTAATACAGCCCAATATAGCGCAACGCATAGCAGAGCATTCTCCAAGCAAATGACGATGACGACTCCATGGGCCCATTGCCACATCAGCGAAGACTGGAAAATCGACAAAAAAGAAAACGAAAAGCGAAACATTATACCATCTTTCCTTTGGGCTTTTAGGCCAGCTTTTCCTACACTACAAACTGTATTTCACCCCAAACCCCCCAGAGGGTCGGTTTTTGCATGCACCACAAAATTCGGAAGATTGAGATCAGGAATGAGAAGCGAAGCAATTCGGAAGGAAGCGAGTTTCGGCGATGCGTCGGATATGAAAGTTTCTTTATCCGATTGGTGCTGTCTGTGTAGCTAGAGTCTTTGGCTCGCTTGCTTGATTTTCTCTCTTTCCCTACAGCCTCCTTTTCCTTTATCATCACACACCGCGGAACGACGCATCATCACAAATGGAAGAGCTCCGCGGAGGCAAAAGCACAGGGGTGGACGATCCCGGACGGTTCAAGCGAGGAATGTCTCGGCTGCAGCTGATCGACCGGTCTAGCAGCAGCAGAGATTTGTGAAATTGCTTTTTTCTTTGGGAGTTTTGGGCTTTCGCGCCCTATGAGAGACTGAGAGCGTCTTTTACTTGTGGAGGAACACAAGGGGGGTTGACCGGTCAGACAGAATATCCAGATTCAAATTTTTTTTCTTTTAACTTTTTTTTTCGGCTCATTGTTCGGACTCTGTACGTTAAAGCGAGCGAAATAGCAGTTGTTATTGGCGATGTCTGTATTGAATTTCTTCCGGTATGTTGGAAATATCACTTCTGCGACCGCCAAGCCTGACATTTCCGATGATGAACTTTTCGAATAGCCTAACGGCTGTCTCAAGCCCGAATTGTAACTCGCTCCAAAAGAATCGGCCTTGGAAGCAGCAAAAGAAACGGAAAGTGTCCGCGAAAGCGCCGAAAGACAGACGTCAGCCAACAGGTCTCCGTATGTACAATCTCCCTTTGAACACCAACGGACGTCGTTAGGGCCATAAAGTGCAAAGGAGCAAGGTAAGGTCGATCAAGCCGTCAACGACACCTCTGTCGAATCTCCTTCCAGCTCCAAAGATAAAACGCTGCCCACCGCTCGAAGAGAATTGCCCAGACCAGGCGATCGACTTGTGACTTGTTCGTTTGGAATTGGTAGCTGTAACCCGTAGATCTGCGTATATAGAGAGGGTTTGAAAGCGTTTGTTCGTGTACGACCTCGAAAGCCGATGCAAGAGGTCTGTCTGGATCCAGTCCCTTTCAATCTCAACGACTTCAATGACCAAGCAACAGAGAGGCGCGGCCAAAGCCGAGGCTGTGACTACGAAGGGCAGGCTCACTACTGCTACGAAGCGGATGAACAACACGAAGGCGAGGCCTGCCACGTTTGATGCCAGGCGGTCGGGCGGTCACAAATCGTAGTTGAGCGTGTCCGGCTGCTTCGCCAGTGGAAGAGAGTGCTGGACGCTTTCTGCATCCTGGCAGAGAACGCTGAGAAGGGCTTTGGGCAGTTTCAAAGAGTGGTGGATGTCCAATGCCTTTCCATTCTAATTCAATTTGAATTTGTAGAACCAAGAAAGGCCCACGCACCCACACTGCGATTCCGTCCTTTCCCTAGTGCCACCCGTCCATCCATCCAATCGCGTCAGCATTAGGAAGGGTAAAAAGCTTTGTCGGAATTGGCCCTTTTCTTTTTCCTTTTCCTTTTCCTTTTTCTTTTTTTTTTGGAAAAAGAAATATTCTCGGAATCCGACTCGGTGCTCAATCCAAGGCGGAGTTGATTGCGGAAAGACGGGGTTGAAATGACTGGGATGCTTGTACGCACTGCCTATCAAACATTGCCCACCGCTTTCTGTTTGCTTCTTGAATGTTCCCTCGAAACTTGACTCGTGGTAAACCTTGCACGGTTGAAACAGGATCATCGGCAAACCAGAGGGCACGTGAAGGCAATCAATCCTCTTTTGTGATAGCTTTCTCATCAACATTTTCAAGGCTCTTCAACGGTGACCGCCAATGGTTTGGAGCCGGTGTGGCGAGTTGTGCATTCAATGACCATTTCCCCATTCTTGACGCGGATCGAGCTGTCTATTTTGACCCTGAGGGCTTCCTCGACAAACTGCTTCACCAAGGAAATTCTGTTGAGCACCTCATTATCGTCGGCCTCATGGGAAGCAATGTCCAAGGCGCCCGTTTCAATGAGGTCTCTAGCAAGAATGGACTCGGAACCTTGTGAAGCAGTCTTCCAAATCGTTGACAAAGTCGCAGAAGCCTTCAAGCCGCTTCAGGGTCATTCTGGGCAGGTCGATGTTGGCTGGCTCCTGCTGTGCACGCTGAGAGATTGTGGCCATGCGAGTTACAATTGCATCAGATCCAAAGCCGCTCCCCAGTAGCTGCTTCTGGTATTTTCAAGATGTGAATGAACTGTGTTTGGATTAGAGTGATGCTTCTTACCCAGTCCATGTACTCTTGGTTGCGTGGCTTGAGATCAGATGCTGTGGAGTCTACCTGGTTCTCTGCGTCTTCCGCGTCCTTGTCGTTTGCAAGAAGTGCTTGCGTCTTGTTCAGCCGTGTCGCGCCGTCTGTTCTTGGAATGCGCCGCTCTCGTCCATGTCGGTCGTCGGCACTTGCTCCTCGGCATCTTTGAGGATTGTAGCCACTGTTGCTTTGACAGTCGGCGCAAAGGGAGAATCGACTATAGATTGTTCTTGTTGTTGTTGTTGTTCTTGGTGTGCAAGCTCTGCGAGTTCATACTCAAGCAGCGCCGTTTCGAGGTCTGTCTTGCTACGCGTGATGCGTGCTTGAAGCAATTCGAGTACTCTGGTTGCTTGTGCCTCCATCCCGGTATCCTTGAAACTTGGATACCTTGTCGCTTGTTTGGCCAGCGCTGAGGAAGAATCAACCAAATCTCCTTGGTGACGCGACAAGACCGGACTGGCGTAGCAGAGCGGCGATTTCTTGGGTGGGCTGAAAAAGTGAGAGGGTGGCAGAGCAAGTTAAGGAGCTCGTGCAATGCAGACAGGTGCTCTCAGGCCTCGTGAGAAAGGTCCACAGCATGCATGAACATCTACCACCTTCCTCCTGCCTCGAACCTAAACCACTGAATGAATTGAGGAAATAGCTCGCCGCAGCCCTCCGCTTTCCAGCTCTGTCTCCCGCCCCTTTATAATACGTCCCTCATCTTCACGCTCCTTACCACACGCACCTAATCTCTATAGCAAATGCGGCAGTTTGAGAATCAGGAATGAGAGGATAATTCATCTTATGCCTTCCCCAAAGTACCAATACCTCTGCAGGAATTCGCTCCAAAGGAGAGGACACAACACATTGCCGCGACCCTCGCACACCCAAAACACGAGCAGCTTCGCCCTTGAGCAGCATCCACGCCAGAATGCATAGCATAACACGACAAACGCCAGGAGCCGGGCGACCGCCGCCTCCACCTAACAGACTGAAGGCACGGAACAAAGGCACTCTCCCCTTCTGTCGCACCAGGTTCGGTCAAGCTCGACCGACGACCGAGCCAGCAGCCAGGTATCAAGATTGGAGCAAAAGTCAATATGAAGCTGCCCGATCAGCATTTGGGCGACATAGGCGGGGAATGTCGGGGCGGGGCGGGGCAGAGCGGGCAAAGCAGACAGGCGGGAAGGCAGTAAAACCCACGCTTGGAGTCACCCGACGTCTACTAACCGACCTCATGTGGCTGTCTGATCCAAGCAGTTCTTTAAGACGGCTACTGCGAGGTGACGCTAGGCGTGTGCTACAGGTGAAAGAAGGCGTAGCCGATCCGTGGCTGCATGGGGTTGCTCGCAGCCTGATTAGGTTCTGAGGCTTTGGCGGGAGAGCGGGAGAGCGGGCGCCGGCCGCGGGGAGTGCAACAGTTGCATTTTCGTTTACGAGCGAGATGATTATCGTGAGCGCAGCGGATTCTGTCTAGAAACTTGGAGGCTAGGCCGCAACTAGTTTAGAGACATAACTGAAAAGATGATGAAAAGACCCAGAGAGCAATCCTCTGTTGTTGTTGGAGTACCTAGCGGTTTGCCGTTCTGTCTCAGTGCATCCGTTATTTTCCCGCCCTTTCCGCCCTGCTCCGTGTTTCTGTTTTCTCTGATAAAGTCGCTTCTTTAAGTTGCTTGATTGGCCGGCATGATGCTGGCGGTACGACACGAGCCTGCGTCGGAAAGACCTTTGCGAGAGGTTTACGTCCGTGATACGGCGCATGGGGAACTGTAGCCTGAGGGGTGGTACAGGGGTTGCTGGAAATCTAGAATTGATGGAGACGGGATACCTGAATTGCAGTGGCTTGTAGCAACAGCTGTTGTATCGGCACAAGGAGGTGACAGATTCCAGAAGAGGCTGTTACGTCCATACTTAGATAGCGAATGCTGGCGTCAAAACAGACTATATTGTGTGGTAGTGATAGGGAATGATCTGTGCATCTGCAGTATCTCCAGGTAGAGCCACATTATTGGCTGTACTTACAGAACTCAAGACTCGGAACTTGTGTCGACAACCAGCCAGCCCATCCCATTACATAACTTTTTTTCGTGGTGACGCCAAATGCACATTACGCCGCGTATTCAATCTTTAGCACCCAACAGTACTCACCCTTACCCTCCATTTCTTCTGGCCAGCTGAAGCTGATGCCGTCCTCGACGCGGCTCCATTGTACTTGAAGATCCTCGGCCAAAACACTCACCGAGTCGCCCTCCACAATGGGTATTGGCGCGTTGATTACAGTGCTCTGCCCCGCCGCCGGCTCCTCGAAAAACAGAATGTAAAATGCCTCGTTGGTCTGCGTAAAACGGATGGACTCCCCCTCTTCAGCCGTGATGAACCAGTAAGTCGTGTTGAAAATAGCTTCGGAGTGCTTCTTGATCCACACTCCCGCAGCCCTCAGACTCTGCGCCTCAACATCAACAATGGTACCGTCGGCCTTGGGCCCGACGTCCAGAAGAAAGTTGCCATTTTTCGAAGTCATGTCGACGAGCGACTGCACGACCGTCGACGCATTCATGTAGTCCGAGTCTGGCGTAGCGCGGTTGTAGCCGTAGCTGTACGGATCCATGCCCCGGTTGCTCTCCCACTTGCGCGCGCTGACGCTACTAAACGTCAGGTACTCGGGCGTACTGAAGTCGCTGCCCTGGACGATGCCACAACGGTCGTTGATGGTGATCTGACGGCCGCGCGCGTTGGCTTCGTTGAACCACCGGGACATGAAGTAGGCAGATCCGTTGGCCGCGCCGCAGTCGCACCACATGATCTCTGTTTCGTACTCATAGGCTAGAATTTCCTGTTGCGGGACCATCAGGTCTTCGATGAAGTCGTTGATGGGGAGCCTCCCGGTGTACGGCTCTTCCTTCCCTGTAAACGGATTTCGCGCGATGATTCCAGGCCAGCTGACCGAGTTGGCACCTTCATTCGATGCGAAGCCATACGGGCCAAAGTCTGGATTGTACCATTCGGGTAGAGAAAAGTAGGTCCCGCGGTGCAGATGTGGGTGGTACTTTTTGGCTGCATCGAAAAGTTCTTTCAAAACATCTCGCTTCGGGCCGTAGTTGAGCGAATTGCGAGCGGAAGTTTGTTTGCTATTAAACATTGAAAACCCGTCATGATGCTTTGTTGTAAAGACAAAGTACTGGGCTCCTGCGGCATCGAAAAGATCGACCCATTCTTTGGGATCGTATTTGGAGCCGGTGAAGTTGGCGAAGAAATCGTCGTAGACGACGTCGGGCCCATATGTGCGCAGCGCATACTCCTGCGCAGATGACTTGTCGGCAGCCGGGTGATGCGTGTAGAACCAGAACCATTCCGCATAAACTTCGTATGGTGTTGAGTTACCCCAGCCTGGTACAGCATACGGCCCCCAGTGGATAAATATCCCGAACTTAGCCTATTAGGTTTAGCTAACGATTGAAAGATCTGTCAATCATACTACGACAAAGAACTGACCTTGTTGAACCAGTCTGGAGATTCATGCAGAGTCAGACTGGAGAGGTCTTCGGTGTAATTCTTGAGACCAAATTCGAGCTCCGAAAACGAGAACGCGGCTGTGTCCTTGGCGCTAGTCACTTTGACCGTCGCTGTTAGATTTGCCACCGAGTCAGCAACAATGGCAACTTCGACTATTTTTTGGTCACCTGGCATCAGACGCTTGATATTAGCGCTCTTTACCATCTTGACACCGGGAGCCTCAAGCGATATGGTGATCCCATCGCCAAGAACAGACGAGGGACCGGCGTTGCGGATTGTGATTTCCACCATCTGAACACTCGTGTCCCCACCCATCCTCTTCTGGGTGGGCCTGACGTTCTGCACCACCAAGCCCGAGACGACATCGAGCGACATGGCGAAGACATGTATACGACCGTCGGTGATGTTTGTAGTGACAGGGAGTTCGATTGCGGTGAGCGTCTTGGCAGGATTGACGGCTTTGGTCACCTCGAATATGTGCGTCGTGTTGTAGTCCGACTTATCCTGCATGAAGCGCGTGGGGAAGATCAAGTCGCCCTTGTACATCGTCAGAAAGGCCCACCAGGGCTCTGCACGAACCTCCGTTTCGAGCGTGGTATTGTCCGAGAAGTGGAATGTAAAGTTGTTGGCCAGAATGGTATCCCGAGAATCGCTGGCGACGAGCAGTTGAACGCTGAAGTACTGGTCAGGCTTGACAGGGATCTTTTGCCCTTCGCAAACTATGTTATCGGCGAGCGTCACATTGGATGCTGGAAAATCATAGTCCACTCCTGTCTGAGGAGAAGTAAAGGTCCCAGAATATCCAGCGAGGTCGGCGATGTTGTAGGACTCAAACGCGCCATTGAAGTTCGCGTCCCCGGGAAAGGCTCCAAAGGCACGATTGTTCAGATACCTAGTAAGGGGCACGCGAAGGACCTTCGGAAATTTAACCAACTTTTCTTGAGAAGGAGGAGCTCAGCTTACAGTACTTCTCCCACATCCTTGAGACGTTTGTTTTATTAGCGTTGCTGCGGACAGGACCGCACTGGACCAAAGGTAAAGATTATAGACCCGCAGATACATGGCGCCGCAAGCAACCAGGAAAATCTTGAACGCCCACATCTCGCCGCTGGATACTGATCATTCTTTTACAGTTACGAGACTCCCACTCTTCGAATCAATCATCGACCGAATGTAACGCCGGGTCGCTACCACGATAAGACTGTTGTCGGCGGAGTGACAGGGGAGCCGTGTGCCGCAGCGGGGACTGTCAACCCCGCCCTTTAAATTGTACTGTTTACCCTTTGAAGCTGACGTCGTGGGCAAGTCATGATGTATAGTGATGGCAGCGGGGCTCGTGATGTGAGTTTTCGCAGTTCTGCGTTGCCGCAGGTCAGATCTGGCGACAGATGCCCGATTGTCGGTCTGAGAGTTTGTTGTCTGAGATGGAGGTCTCTCCCCACGCCTGGCACGGTGAAAGCCTTCCGGTTGAAAACATTTCTTATGGATGAAAAAGAGGGGGCCCCAGCAGACATGAAAAGCCGATGATGAGAGACGAGAAGGGCTCGAAGACGGTGAGAAGCAGGCTTGATTTTGCTCGATAAGTATCCGTTGCTTGTTATCTCGACCTGAGGCTACATGGACGCGCTCATGAAAACTTTCGGGTAAATGTTTCAGTCACGTGTGATTCACGTCCAGATTGAGAAAAGATATTGCGGTTGCTGCGCTCGCTATGACGGAGCCGGTCGTGGCGCGCGGCTGGCTGAAAGTTAAAGAAGCGAAAAGGCGCATGAACTCAACCCGAATACACCAGTAGGCAGGTATGTACACGACGACTTGGTGATCGATTGTCTGAAGAGAAGAGTGGGATGATGTGCGATTGAGAGAGATAGATACATACATTGTGGGATGTGAAGAGCTGAAGAGGCTCAGGTGCATCCTCCTGTGTTGGTAAGTTTTGCAGGCCCAAAACAGGCCTCAGAGGTTATATGGGGTAAAGCGCGTGCACCACCAGCGCTCCAGTATTCTTATTCCAATTCCCACAAGCTTGCTCGTATCTCATAGCTTGACCATCTTGATTGGATAGTCCGGCCCTTTATCGATTGCTTATCGGTGAATGAAGCTGCTCTGTAGACACTTGGGGTTTGCGGAGCCAGATACAAATAAACGATACTACCCGTTACTGAGTAATCATTACCGGCGGTAATTCTAACACTTGGCTGCTGGTGCGGCCCGGGGCGGTCGGAATGACGGAAACGGGGCGGAACTCCCGTCTGGCGCTAGGCGAGCGGTCTGCCTGGCCAAACTCCGCCGCTGCTCTTCTTCTCTCATCTTAGTCTACCTGCACTGCCATCCGTTTCAAGGCACCCGCGTCCACATCACCAGCTCTTCGCCAGTCTCGCCAGTCTCGCCCCTGATGCTGCCATTTTCATTCGAATGGCCATTGGTTTTCCTCGGCCTGAGGGGATGCCCAGAGCTCGCTTGCGCTGTCACCTCAGGCACCAATTTTCCGCTCCACTGCTGATGACTTCAGCGCCTTCGCCTGAAAATTTAGCAGATGACTCTGAAAATCTGAGAGCACGCTGAACTCGTGCAAAAGACTTGTTTAAACACTTTCCTCTCCGGTTCATTTGGCTCACCAACCGGTGAATATGGAGTGCCTACAGGGTGGAAAGACCACCTGCGTCTCTTTGCGCGTGCCCCCACAAGATGAGGCGTATCTCTTGCAGTCCGTCTCTTTTCCCTCTGGACCATCCTGACTCAATTTGGACTTTGGTTGTAGTAAGGCCATCGAAAACTTCCCGCCAAAGGCTTGGCGGGGAGGTTGATGTCGCTGCCATGCGGTCTTTCTAGACCCCGAGAAGATAGCCGCCGCGCATGATCCGCGCCTGCAGCTGTTTCGTACTGATGAGGCCAAGAGATGCCAAGTCCTCCGAAAATGCTTCAGCGCTGGCAAGCCGCCACTTAGAACGGCGGAGAGGACCGATTGCTGCCATACTCTCGCCCTGACCCCTTGGATAGACCACTCACCGTGCGTATCACTGTGCTTCTTCCACCTACTGCAAGCCCAGAACGACTCAGCGTCCTACCCAACTCGGAAAATCAGCTACCGCGCTCAGAGTACCGCTCTTGTATTGCTCTTTCCACTTGTTTGATCCTCTGCAATGTTTCATTATGTCCCCATCATGCTGTACGATGTCGTATGGAGAAGCAGTGACCACTCTTGGTTGTAGAGGCTCGCTAAATGATGGGTTAGGAATACTTTAAGTAGAGCCGTCTCTTTCGAAGCAAGATGATTCTCCAAGCCCTCCTCATCACTCTTTAATATCATCGACATTTTCTTGCTGTGCAAGACAGTCTCCCAAAAACCACAATCTTTGAAAAATCTGTTAGTTTTCCACTCCTTCTTTCGGATCAAAATGCAATACTCCATTAGTTTCCTCGCCATGGCTATTGCTGCCCTGGCTACTGGCTCTGAGGCCTTCATGGTCCCTCGCGGAGCTGCTCCCACCCTCCTTGCCCGCACTCCTACCACCCCTACTCCCACACCCGCCGTCACTGGTGCTGCCAGCGCTGCCTCTGGCTTCCCTGCCTCCTCTGGCACCAGTCAGCTTGATGCCGTCATGACTGTCACTGGCACTTTTGACGGTGGCATGAAGGCCTTCGGCCGTGGTGTCTCCTGCAGTGGCCAGGCCGAGGGTGGTGACTCCGACGCCGTCTTTGACGTCCAGGACGGTGCCACTCTCCAGAACGTTATCATTGCTGCCGACCAGACCGAGGGTGTCCACTGCCACGGTATGTACTCTTCCGAGCTCCCATCCAGAATTGTGCCTAACTTATCCTTCCAGGTTCTTGCACCATCAAGAACGTCTGGTGGGTTGCCGTCTGCGAGGACGCCCTCACCATCAAGACTCAGGAGTCTAGCGGTACTGCCTACGTCATTGGCGGTGGTGCCAAGGGCGCTGAGGATAAGGGTAAGTCTATAAAAACGACCGAAAGTCTCAAGTAATCAAACTGACTCGGCCGCAGTTGTCCAGCACAACGGCGCCGGAACCATCAGCATCTCAAACTTCCTTGTCGAGGACTTCGGCAAGCTCTACCGTAGCTGCGGCAACTGCGACACCATGTACGAGCGTCACGTCATCATCGACGGTGTTTCTGCCACCAGCGGTGACCTCCTGGCCGGCATCAACCCCAACTATGGCGACACCGCCACCATCACCAACACTTGCGCCAAGCAAGTCGAGACCATCTGCGAGGAGTTCCAGGGCACCGATAACAACGACGAAGAGCCCTCATCGACCGGCTCCGGTCCCAGCTCCTCGTGCAAGTTTGCCACTTCCGACGTCAGCGTTTGCTAAGCTCGTCACACTTTTCGTCTTCGCTTCATGGGACATGTTTGCTCGGGTGGACTCTAGGAGAGACTAGCTGGACGCAGAAGGAAGGGAAATGGTTGCATTGTCATGTAAAAATCAATTTTTTGTACCAGCAGACCCGGCGTCATACAGGTTGTAGAGCAAATAGACAAATCCAACATTTGCCAAGTCTTGAGGTCATTTTCTTACCGCGTTTCTTCGAAGTGTTTGCCAGTCGCCCCAATGCTTCAACTCACTGTTCTTGGCGCTCCGCTTAGGAGGAGGAGCCAGCACGTACCCACAGCTTTTGTCCGGAGTCGCCTATTTTCACACAAGGGTTACTGACACAATGACGGCCTGCCAGCCTGTCCCCACTTCGGCGCCATGAACCCCGCCCACCACACCCCCGTTTCAGCCTTGTCCGATTTTCAGGCAGTACGTCTTGGCATACAGCGTAGACACGCGGCGGGAGTGACAGGAGTGCAGATTCTCAGCTGCGCCGCACTGGTCGAGCAGCCAATCTACCAGTCACAATCTTGCAATTTTTCAAAAAGAACGGCTGGCACATATGGTATGATGCATCATGATTCTCCATCATTTAGGCACTTCTTTTAGCGACCAGGAAGAGGAAGATGCCGAGCATTCAAGTGACAAGTCAGGCGCGTGGAAGTTGCCGCAGCACATGACACGTTGAGCGGCGGTGTATGGCGAGTGGATGAGAGTCAGCGGCATCAGCGTTGATCATTCTATAGGTGCGTATCAGGTCGCTGTGTGATGTCTCTGGCCGGGTGTAGCTGCTCGCACGGACGTGTGGATCCCCCATAGGTACTTGTAAATGTCTTGTTCTTGGCGTCGGCCACCCACGCAGGTCCTTGGGATTGGACAAGGTGGGCCGTGCGGCAGGTTGTATGGATGGCTTTCGTCCCTTCCATGTGTTGGCTCGTCTCGTGGACGTCGAGCGGAGGGTCAATCTCCTGCTTTCGCCTCTTCAAACCAAGTCACGAAGCCATCAAGTTGACCACTGATGGCATTCTTCTCGGTACATACCGACTTCTTCCGCCGATAACGATCCTTCGTAAAGCTTCAAAGAGCATCCAACTCGCGAATTGCAAGACAGCTAGAACTTCTGTTTCAAAAGTGTAAACAGCGGGTATAGCTGCGCAGAAACTGATTTTTAATACACATGGAGTCTGTCAATGCCGAGGGTAACTTCTGTGCAGTAGTGAAGACCTTTAAGAACGAGCGTAGTCAAATGGAAAATTTTTGAACTCCACCCCCACTTCAACCAATAGCCTACTCACCTATCTAGGATCGCCTCAACGTCACACACCTACTTTTCTCGCAAACTTTTCGTTGCCATCTATCCACGCAGCAGAAGCTACTGCTCGCAGACTGTCATCATCGGAATTCTCACCAGTAGCAGTCTCTAATCGAGCCAGCGATCGTCATAGACTGCTGTAGCGCTTCTCGCCGCGCAGCGACGCGCAGCTGCCCCCTGCACTTCTCAAATCATCAGGGAGCATTTCCCGTTCCGGAAGGGGTACCTCCACCCCACGTCCGACCGCATGGCAGACATCTGTGGTGCGCTGGAGGAGGATAGCAACACCTCGACGAGTGACGTCGTTGTCCTGCTCGTACCAGCAGTCAGCCAAGCGGTTTGATATGCGTTGTACTTTTGACTTTTGGGGCCTGTAGTGATGGCGATGAGCCGTTAAGAGTCCGTCAGAATGTTTTCGCTGGAAAGACTGATTTTCCGGGGCATTATCTCTCGCTGGTCGCGTTCGATTGAGACATTTTTTGTTCCTCAGGTTTAGTGCCAAACTCCACTATGCGATCTGATATCCTTGTGGCACATCTTGCTGCAGTGCATCCTGCACATGCTGTATCTGCTTGCCGTTGTACAATCTATCAGCATTGCTGGTGTTGTGTGTGCGCCCATCGGCAAATGCGCTTCTCTTACCGCCTCGGCGTTTTTCATGCAATCTTCGATCTTTTTTTCCACCGCCCCCATCACCACCACGCCCACCCCAATTCGATCGCGTTGTATCTCAACCGCATTGGATATCTCAACTACTTCTCAACCATGTTGCCTCGTGGATGGGCATACAGCTTGTCTACTCACCCACATCTCAACAGCATTCGTCCACCTTGCCGCACCTCTACAATTCTGCATCGCAGCAAGGCTATTGCGACCCTCGCAACCCCGTACCGCGTCCACTATCTAGCGCCAACGCCCTCATTTACCGGCTCTTACCGCACCATGTATGCTGTCGTGTCCCGTCGCAAAATAAACAGACAGACAAAAGAGGAAGCATGTCGTGCAGATAGGACGCAGGGGAACAACGGGGGCTAGTAAAGCTTAACTCAAAGAAGGTTCAGGGGAGCGCGCGAGCCGGTGCGTCTACTTGCAGTTGCCAAGGACCTCTCCCAGGTCATGCCCGTCGACGTCGTGTTGGCACTCTGGCTCGTCTCGACCCGTTCGCTGGCCTCTTCATTATTCGTGCCGACTTGCGATTCAATACGCACAAGATTGCGGATTGCAGAAATAGACGACGGTTGAGAGCGAAAGCGTCAGACTGCTGAGGGACAGGCAATCGCGCACTGGTCGTTTCCACGCGCGTTCGCGGTCGTCGAGGACGTGACGTGACCATAATGGTCACAATAGCGTCTCCTACTCCCACTCTCTTGAAGTTCCATCTAGGCCCTGCTTGCACGCCTTCTCCTCTCGCTCCTCTCTCTGCCGCACCCACAACATACGGCCTGACGTCGGCACATCCTGCAAACCCTTCACCTCGTGGCTGTCAGGAACAGCGCCACACCCGTCACATCGCACAATGCATAGGAGCGACTTGCATCCGTAATTGAAGCTCTACCGACCTCACACTTCTCTGTTGCCATCACCTTATTCAAGCTGCCGACGCATAGTCAAAATCTGCCTGGGGCAAATGACGGAATTTCCGAGCGTTGCGATGCCTCGATGCGCACGTTCAGCGGAAGATTGTCCAGATCCTAAAGCATGGGGAAATTTCGCCAGCGCCAGCGGCGGCGCGTCATCGTAGCAACAACGGCAGGCATGAGGGGTTTCCGGCGCCTCCTGGCGTGCGCGGCTCCCAAGAATACCATCTCACATGCCCAAAATCCTGAAGCTCGATTGGTTCGAGGCCTAGTGTTTTGGGAGCGGGCTTGGCGAAGAGGATAGGAGAGGCTCCGGAGACGATAGATTGGAACGCATTTCCTGGGATAGGGTTGTGGCGGACGGCAAGGCGCGCTACGTTGCGTGCAGATTACCAGCAGTCGTTTTGGAGGCGTCACTGGCTTGCGTATATGGGTGAGTGGCGGGGATGCCTTACTTGGCTCCTTGGCGTAGACGTGGATGTTGAAGGCAGATTCGCGTCCGTCTTGGGGATGTGAAGAATTTTCGTCTTTCGTTGACCTGCAGTTCGTGCCCCTCAAGACGCGGTGGATAGTTAAAGTTTGGTGAGTACTACCAGAGAAAGCGCCAAGTTGACGCCGTTTGCATTGGCTAGTCAAAGGTGAGAAGCATGAAAGACTGCTGGAACACGAACGGTTTCGTGGATCTGGAAAAAGTCTCCAGCAGTCTCTCGACCAGAGTCAATCTTGTGTCTGCACAATTTGATGGCTCACAACAAAACAGCAAACCTTGAAAACAGGATTTTTCTCAGCACCAAGGCAGGTACGAAACAAAGCTATGAAAAAGGCTTGTGGCTTCGGAAGCTGGATAAGAAGCGGTCCAGATGTTGAAATCGCGGCGAGAGGGATCGAACGTGTCGCTCAGCAATGTGACTGTGAAAATGGCAAGGCTGGTTGACAACATGTTGACATGGCCGTGCAAGAAGAAAGACTTTTTGATCCAAATCGGAACAAAGGCACTGTCAAATACTCGACTCGCTTTGTGTGAACGGAGAATGAGAATGATGCAAGATGTATCGATAATCTTGGCACCAGCTCTGGTGAACAAGGAAAGAGCACGGAAAGCTTTGGAGCAACAAACGATGCGCCATCACGACGATGCGAATCTGGATCGTCCAAAGGCAGACGTCGACCTGCGGGATGAACGGCCCGGCAGAAAGATTTAGCTAACGGACCCCATGGCGTTTGTGATATGCACAAGACGGAGACGTCATGCTGGGGAGGCGCAAGAGTCCGATCCTACGGGGTCATGCCGATCCAGGAAGCTGCTTTGGTGTCCTTCAGGCTTTACCGACGTCTCCAGTTCCAATATGATCCAAAACGGCATCGAGATTCAAGAAGAAACCAGTTGAGGTCTCGAGATGCAGAAGATGGACATGATATATCAACAGTCGGGTAATCAAGGGCCAAACATTCCGCACCTGTCAAGCGGCCCGACAACCTGGTTGGTCGCCTGCGTTGGGCGGAATTTCGATGCGGTTGAACCTGAGCATGGCAGCGACGTCGGAATTGCGGGCCGCGCCGGCTTGTCGAGGCTGTGTTGTCTTGGGATATCTTGTGGTCCTTTGCCGCGGACGAAGCCGGGGAAGGGAGCCGGGGGGTAAAAGTGAGACCGATCGGTTGCAACGACGCAGGCTGAAAGTCAAGCCGGTCGGCTACGGTGCGGCGTGACGCTCGCCGGAGCCCAGCATCGAGGCATGTCTGCCTGACTGCCAATTAGCAGCATGGCAGTATCGAACAAGTGCGACTGGGACTGCGGGGAAGCAAATTGGCCTGGTGTTGAGGGTGGAGCTAGCCAATGGCGGGCCGGGCTGTGTTACTCGTACAGTAACGGATGACGTGATGTGACGTTTTGTCATGCCGCTTTTGACAGTCGAACCTCAACACTGCAAGTCTCGGTGCTGGTCAATCGACGGCGTGGGCTGCGACTCAACCAGCTTCATGAGGAACCTTTACCGGAACACCCCTTTCACCCTTTTCTGACCATCACGCGCGCGGCCACCTCCGGACCGCCGGCACAATCTGTGTACGTACCTCGACGGCCATTGGACTGCCCTCGAAGCTGGCCTCACAGCTTGCCGCAACGACGTCGAGCTTCCCCGCACCTTCCCGCCTTGCCCACCTTGCCCACCTTGCCCACCTAGACCTCGCGGGGAAGAGGGGCTCGTGGTACTCGATGCCATGATCAGTTCTCTGCGCGACTGTTCTATCACCACTTTTCCTCGCCAGAGTTATCCTCTGTCCAGTCTGGCGAAACCGTTTCTCGCCTGTGCGGAACCTAGTTCTCCCACACGCCATCGTGCAGATCGCAGCCACCCCTGGTCTGGACAACGTGGGCTCCAGCCGGTACGCCGTCTCTCGTAGGCTCCGCTGCTTCATTGACACGCGTAAAAGTACTTTTGTCCCTGCGGAAAGATTCGGAGGTGCTCCACTCCCCATGCCTTGATTTGATTGAGCTTGCATGTTTCATTCTTCATTCGTCCATTCCCAACATGGCATCCTCTTGCTAAATAAGCCCCAACGCCCACCGCGCGCTGACTTGGAGCCTCACATGCCCGCTACTCTTACCGGTAGATACGCTTCGACCGCGCTTGCCTACTCCTCTTTCATGTACATCACTGGCCGGTGCTGATTGAGCGGTAGCCTGGGCAATTCCTCCTGACCGAAAGGATCCACTTAGCTTCAATCATCCCGGCCCCCCGTCGAATATAACCAACAGTCTCTCCCACCAACTCCATCTTTACCACTGCATCCAGCCGACCATGTCCTCCGCCGGTTCCTCAGCCTTCGAGGCTGCGAAGCGCCAGTCCGCCGCCGCCCTCAACAGCGCAAAAGAATCGCTAACCGAAGGATCTCAAGCCGTCAAGACCGCCGCTGAGAACCCCAGTAGAGCCACGACCGACTTTTTACACATTCCCTGGGTCCGAGCCACTCTTCCGTTTGTCAATGGCGGCCTTGCTGGCATGACCGCCACGAGCGTCATCCAGCCCGTCGACATGATCAAGGTCCGTCTGCAGCTGGCTGGAGAAGGCATCAAGGAAGGCCCTCGACCTACGCCACTGTCCATCACAAGAGACATCATCAAGCAGGGCAAGATCGGGGACCTGTACACTGGTCTGTCTGCCGGTCTCCTGCGACAAGCCGTTTACACCACTGCTCGCCTCGGATTCTTCGACACCTTCATGCAGCGGCTCACCGCGCGCGCCGACAAGAACGGTACCAAAATCGGCTTCGCAGAACGTGCAGGGGCTGGCCTGACAGCAGGCGGTCTCGCAGCCGTGGTTGGAAATCCGGCCGACCTCGCGCTTATCCGCATGCAATCGGACGGACTGAAGCCAGTCGCAGAGCGGGCCAACTACAAATCCGTAGTGGACGCGCTGGTGCGTATCTCCAAGAACGAGGGCATCACGGCGCTGTGGGCGGGCTGCAACCCGACGGTCGTCCGCGCCATGGCGCTCAACTTTGGACAGCTGGCCTTCTTCTCCGAGGCCAAGAACCAGCTCAAGGGCACGTCGATGAGCGCGCGCACCCAGACGCTGACGGCGTCGGCAATCGCTGGCTTCTTTGCGTCTTTCTTCAGCTTGCCCTTCGACTTTGTCAAGACGCGCTTGCAGAAGCAGACGCGCCGTCCCGACGGCTCCCTGCCGTATCGCGGCATGTGGGACTGCTTCAAGAAGGTCACCAAGGAGGAGGGCATCCTGCGCTTCTACCGCGGCTTTGGCACGTACTACGTCCGCATTGCGCCACACGCGTAAGTCTTTCCCCTGTTATTGTTTTTACTGCGTTGGATCGATACCTCAGGGCGAGGTGGTGGTACCGTTGGGCCATGAGGTTGGCTGAGATGATGCGGACCGATGACTGACCGTCGTACAACAGAATGGTGACTCTAATCGTCGCCGACTTCCTCGGCTTCATCACAAAATAAACAGCGAGCTTCCCTCATACGACAATCGAACCAACGCTCGCACGATATCGGAGGCATTTTGCACCCCTTCCTTCACCTCCTGTCGAATGATACCGTACACATACATCATCCATGCAAAAGTATACAACTCATCCGCAGTTCGGAATTCTTTTGTTACTTTTTTGGTTTTTGTTGTGTTGTCTGGGATGACGCGGTACGATGCGGTCCGTTTTTCCGGGTTCTTGTTGAACGGCTGTTGGAATGAGGTGAGGTGAGCCGGAGATCGGGATGCGAGCGAGGGTGCGCGCGACGGAGGCTCCCGTGGCGTTGGGTGGGGTTTCTTCACGACCCGACGGACTTGCTGGGGAGCCCCGCCGCCACACACTCTTGCAACCAACGCTAACAACAGCGGTCTGCGCCTCCCGGACCGACGCCCGTTGGCCCAGCTGTGCGCGCTAGCTTCGAGCGCTCGAGCAATGTCCGTTTGTCGGGTCGGACTGCGAGGGGCCGGTTGTCGCATTGCGCTCCGTCGTTGTTGTGTTGAGCTGCACTGCAATGCAGCACGCTGAGTTGAGCTGAGAAACTATTGGTTCACCGCTGGGAGGCCTTGTCTATGTTTGTGTTTGCTCTCTTGCTCTCATCTTTCTTTTTACGAATCGCACTTTCTTTGCTCCATCGTTTCCTTGTGTTTGCTCTTGTTGGAGTCGAGTCTCTTGTTAAACTTGTGGTTCAGAGAGCCTGCGCGATGCGTCGCATCGACGGGCTTGCGTTAGATGTGAATAGCGATTGGTTGATCATCAGCTTTGCCAACGATTGAAATTTTCCTCGCAGATAGCGTTAGCTGTGATCTCGCTGCACGGTCAGGTCGGCCTGACTGACGAACTGACAGCCACAATAGCTGATGTGCCCGTCTGCCTATCCATGCGGCAGTATTCGATACTAGGTATGTCACTCGCAATGCTGTGGTGACGCCAGACCTCTGCCTTTCGGGCACTGAGTAGACGCGCCGGAAATTCGCTCGACAACATCAGTTCTCTCTTGTGTCATCATTGCAAGAGAAATATCAATCGATTGGAGCGGCCGACTGAATTGCAAAGATTGCACTCTTTCGCAGCATTTCTAGCCGTCCCTGGTCCACGGCGCTGAACCGCATGACGAGGAGGTGCCCCGAAAGCGGCACTGCTGAGTGCTACGTTCAAATTTCCCGGTCCACCGAACAATGTTCGTCTTTTCGGGCCAGTCTATCTTGGATTATGCTTGACAATCGCGCACGCTACACCAAAGCGTATGCTACCGAAACCTTGTCGCACCCAAGTAAGCTCTTTGCGATTTCAAAGTGCTTGCTTTGGTGCGGTGAGTCAAGAGTCTGTCGGCCAATTTCGACGCTTCTGTTATGGTAAAGCTGATGCAAGACGCACGTGTCGTTCAACTTTACTTGAGGAGAAAAGAACCTGAAAATCTGGAGTGTACTTGGTCCACTTCCTGGGAGCTGACGTCCCATTACCTGCTTTCTTGCACCTTCAACTTGTAAGGCTGTCGATAGCTTACCTTCTCACTCTACGGTGCCAATCATTTTGCTTTGACATGGTCAGGGGGATCTACGAATTGGGGACGACGAAAATGGGCACCGGAGATCCCTGCCATGTGTTCCAAATTTAGTGCGGGCTTTGCCACTGTCCCGCTCTGCATGTTTTCCATTTTCGAGTTTGCTAGAGTATCATGTCATGTAGATCCAAGAGAAATGAAGCAAGTCGTGGTCGACTTTGCTCCCCTTCAACCGGTGCAAACGAGGCAATCCCATGGAGGCAACCAATGGAGATTGCTGCAGCAACAACTTCAAACGTCGCATCGTCTTGAATTGCCCGGACCAAGCCATGTCCTGGGGAGCAGTGCAGACGAAAGCCCGGAGGCGAGGAGATGCGCCGAACATGGGAGCAGCGGCTCGCTACCGTACCCACGGTCGATTAGGAAAGAGCTGCCATCGATCTCGAAACGGAAACCCTAGGAGACGCACTGATCCGTTCAAGACGACAGCAACCACCAGGATAGCCTCTCTTCCCAAAGTTCAGACATGCCCCTCGAAAATGCTCTACGACGGGCAATTGGTTGGTGGAGCCGGCCGGTTCGTCAACTTCGGACGTCGCGGCCCCCCCCACCGGCAATTTTCCGCAACTGCGCATGAGAACGGCTGCTTCAAACCGACCGACTCTTGTGGACGTTGGAAACAGCAAATAAATTCGGCATCACCAATCCACTCTGCGCCTTTCCTTCAACGTGTCAGTCGACGAGGGGATTCAGCCGTCTGCAAAATCAAACAGCGCGAAACATTTCTTCGGCACAGGTCCATCTCGTGCGAAAGGACGTTCGTGCGTGGACATGAGTCGATCTCCTCACCGTTCATCGTCGAAGCGAATTCCCCGAATCGCCAATGCATGGAAGGGATAGAGAGGGAGGGCATCCAATCCGTCGCTGATGCCATCGAGATGTTGAGGCGGGACCACAGGACTACCGTCCCCTTCGCGCCTACCTTTCTTGTTACCCCCCTCCACTCTCGGTGGGAAGCAGCACGTTGCCCGCTGCGTTTGACGTTGCAGGCAGTGACTTACTTCCCATTGGCCTAGAAGCTCAATTAGCAAGGGCAATGGGCTTCTTGTCGGTTGGGTATCCTTCCGTTGCCGCTGTGCAATGATTCAAGACACGGTGCTATTCGATGCTAGAGCGTACGCGGACTTGCTACGTTTGAAGTTGTGGGGGGGTTGGGGTTGGCGGGAATTTATTCGATTCCATGGTCCCAAGCCGATCGTTGAGAACCACGAACCAAAGGAAGTTGTCTGGACCAGGCACTGCGGCGTGCTTCGCAGGTGTCTGACTCCAATGCACTCATGCCGCGCTTTTGCTCGGACGACTCTTCCATCATCAACTGCGCGTCTTGAATCGCGTCACCGGGCACATACGGCGGCGCAAGTTTCGGTATTGCTCCATTATCACGGGGAAAGCGCTACGGGCAGCAGTCGGCTGTTTTCGTCTGTGGGTATTGCTGGAATACGCACTTACACACACAGAATCACTTGCTACCTGCGCAGGATCTGCAGTTGTTTTATTTTTTGTTAAAAAAAAAAAAAAAGGGGGTGTTGTACCTTGTGGTGTCTCGCAACATACAAGGTGTCTCGCAACATCATTGAGTACTGAATCCAGACTTTTTTTTTTCTGGGGGAAGAGAGAACTCGTTTGCCTACCTCACTCAAACACGGTCCAATTCAGCTTCACAAAGTACCACAGGCCCAGAAAACAAAGTCCGGGGCCACTGAGGCTCGTTCCGACACTTCCTCCAACCTCGTCGGAAGGAGGCTGAGTCACAAAGTGCAGGTTCGCCAGTAGGCGTGGGCATGCCCTTTTCATAGCAAGAATCAACGTCGCAGGTAGCCAGACGCGTCGCATGATCCTACGTAAGCATGTGGACCTCCTTCATGGAAGCTAGGCTGGCCGCTCCTGCCGACGCGCCCCATGACCCCTTCCGCTCCGCCGCCTACAAGAGCAGCTTGTCTTCTGAGTTTCCAAATCGCCAACGTTTTACTCAAAAGGATGGGAAGAATTGGGGTGTGAGGGTTTGATCAACGATCGGGGGTAGCCGTTGAGCAAGTCGAGAAAAACGGGGGATCAAACGTTCGATTGGTGATGGTGATGTTTGCTAGGAACTTGCGGTGGCGAAGTTGCGGTTTTCGGTCATGAAGAGATGGAGAAGGGCATGATGGAAGCAGAGGGGAGACGGAGACAAGAAAGTAGCAAAGTTGATGACTTCTGAAAGGGAGCCCAGAGGCGAGCCCAGTGGTCTCCACTCTCCCTCCACCGAACCATGAGAATGAGAGACAAGTAAGAGCAATTCTTACTTTGAGCCACCGGAGTCAGTATGTGGTACCAGATCTGGGCTGAAAGAGCGAAGGAGGGCTCCCTCCTTGATGGTGTTTATGCCCCATAAACTAAGCTTCGACTGGCGCAGGGGGAAGCAAAAGTCTCGTGCGTAGGCAGTGAGCGGCAACCAGGCTGTGTTGTCCATGTCCACTTGGAGGCGATCTGAACAGTCTGACTTCTGATGTCCAACACTCGATACTCGAAGTTCAACACAGGTCGACCCTCGGCATCAGACGACCATGCTACCGTCGATCATAGTGCCTCCGCGCCCAAATGTCTCTCTCTTCATGAAGAGCAAACGGTGGAAAATAAGATGGACGGAAAAATGGAAAATTGGGAAACCGCCAGCATTTTCAGGACAAAGTGTAGCATGGCGTCATTGCTTGATGCAACTGAGCCAGTAGGCTGCTTTTGTGACGGTGTAAGTGACCCACAGGTATTCTGGCGCAAGACCTTCACTAGTTCAAGGGTAAATGGGCAAGTTGATGTGCTTTCATTGAAAGAGAGTCACCTTCAAAGTTCAAGTCGACGTGGAAAAGGCGGGATTGAAGACGCGTGAGTGGTGCGTTTGGCCCAGGTTATGCTGAATCAGGCCCCGCCTGTCACTTGACAATTGATTGCCAATTGACAAACGACAGACGAGGTTCTCCGCAGCATAAGATACCCCGTGCCCTTTCTCGCACGGGGATGAAGATTTACCATTGGTAGTTAAACCCCTTTTCCCCAAACCCACGACCAACTCGCTGGTAGAGCCGTGTGTGGGTACGGGATATCGAATGTTCACTGGATGTTGTTCCTCACTCTTGGGGGTCTACTTGTGTCATCGCGTATCTTCTGGAACAGCAACGGGGCAATATTTGTCAGATTCGAAGAGTACCAGGAAAGTGATGCTGTGCGAAAGTGAGGGGGTCGCAGTGTGCGAGTATGATGATGGTCAAAGGCTTTGGATGCTGATTTTGGAGTAGGTCATTGGATCAAGTGAGTTTGGAAGGCTGGGTCGGTGAGCAAAACTCTCTTCGAAAGATAGCCGGATTTGCTTATTCTACTTGCTTGGTTGTGGCAAAGTCGGCGGCACGCCACCGACAAGTCACATTGTCAGAAAGCATCATGTGGCAGTGCAGGTGACGGACGGCGACAAAAGGGAGCACAGCATTTGTCAAGCCCACAGCCGACTTGAGCATTTTTCCAAGCGTAGTATCCTTTTTGAGTTCTGGGCGCGCCTCTGTCGTCGTCGGTGGGTGAAAGCGACGAGGCGTTGTTCATGGACACAAGACCACAGCACCACCACCACTGGATAGCGCGAGTCGCACGAGACGCACGAGACGAACACGAGAGGCTTTGCAGACGGTCACGCCTTGCCGACTTTTATGCCGGCCGGTGTTTATTGACGAATCGCGGGCGTTTGAGATTTCAGTGGGCTCCTGGTCCCTTGCAGTGTGCAGCGCGCGCTAAAGCAGGTACGTAAGGCGGTACCTCTGACCTTTCCGCGTCCAGACTAGATCAGGCGTCACCAACCACGGAGCGTGCCTGAGAAGGAGGGCTGTGAGCGTGGAGTGGTCGTCAGATGGTGAGGTCATCATCTTGAAACAGCAGCGTCCGGAGGGATTCTCCCTTTGGTGTTCCATCGCTGAATCTGAGAACTCGGCGTGGCTGCGAGGTGACGGCCGTTGTGCCTTGCGTCCTAGCGGGGAGCGGAGGGGAGAGACAAGGCGAGGGCGAAGGGCAGAGGGCGTTTCGAGCTTGTGCGAGAACTCGAGACGAGCCGGATGCAGAACGTGGAAAAGAGGTCAGCCCAGCATGCAGCAACGGAGGTGGAAATTTCCGTGGGTCGAGCGTGATGGTGTTGGCACATTCCGAATCGGATTTTCCTGGCGATGGGTGCCAAGCGCGCGGCAGCACGACGGTGGGTCGCCGAGCGGATATAGGCGGTCGATGGTGTTTTTGGAGAGGGCGTTGGTCAGTGGACGGCGAGATATCGGAAGCGAATCTCGTCCACATTGGACATGGCAACGCGGCGAGCCACAGGCAGCCAATAGGCAGTCTAATTTTATTGATCCATTCGAAGAGTTTACTTTTGCCTCGGCGGGGAAAAGAGAAGATGGAGCAACGGACTGGCCCGGAGGAACACGAGCTGGGTCTAGACGACAAAAGCACCGACTTGGCCCCAGGAGCAGCCCATGGAGCCCAGTCGGAGTGGGTGGCAAGCGAGGCGGCAGCTAAATTGAGCACGGAGATGCAGCCGGTCTTGCGGTTATGTTCAAGACTCAAGATTGAACGTCGTGAGAGACTGTCTGGGACAGGTGTACGGAGGGGAGATTGCGAGCAGATTGATGTCACTAGTGGCTGCGTCGTGGCGCTGGGGATGATGGGTCGAGAGAGAGGGAGAAGAAGTGTGGCGGAAATGGCCGAAGAGGATGGGCACAGAGACGGCCATAAGGCTAGCGAGGTGAGTGGCTAGAGCACCATGGTGTTTCGGGAAACGAGCATTACAAGCGACATCAAGAGGCCCCACCGGCGACGAGCCTGATTGTCGCACACAAAGGGGGCGACAGGGGGTGTGGGGATCGCGTACGGCCAGGCACGGCGGCAGCAGAGAGCAGAGGCCAGAGAGCGGAGAGCAGAGCATCAAGACGGCGGCGAGGGAGCTGAGGAATGCTGACGGGTGGGCGTGGCATGGACGAGGTGTTTGTCACGCTGGCTGTCAGTTGTCAGTGTAGCGCATGGCAGCTTTGATCGACGCAGGGGCGGACCGTGGGTTTCATGGCGGGCGCTGGCAGGCGCTGGCGTGCGCTGGTGGGAGCCATGAGCCATGAGCCGTGAGCCATGAGCCGCAGCGTCAGGCGGTAGTGCTGGGGCAATAGACGACGGAACAGGCCACAGGCGCCGTGCAGAGGAGACGGAGAGGGAGAAGCAGAAGCTTGTATACCGTCGGTAGAGGTTTGCTGCACCCGAATTAAGGTCGAGGCCAAGCTCAATGCCTGGGCCAGGGTAGCCAGCAGGGCCGGCATAGCCAGCGTAGCCAGCGTATCGCTTCCCGCATGGCTGGGCAGGGTGAAACACCACAAACACCACCACCACCACTCACCACCACTCACCACCACCCAAGCGCTCAGCACTGCCGGGGGCTATCTCGGTATCCAACATTGGCAGCATGGCGGGAGGGTACAGCCAATCGTACGCCGGCGCATGCAGCACCAAAGTGCCCTGTGCCTCGTGGCCTTGGGCGCTTGCTCCTAATGCACGCGCCGGACTATGCGCCCATATACTCCTCCATGTCCTCCTTTCCAGCGGCAGGCCCCCCTTCTTCCATTTTCCACCACACAGCCTCGGTCTTCTCTGGCTTCTTCTTCTTCTTCTTCTTCTTCTCCTCACGTTATACCCACGCTCGTTTTGGCTCAGCTTCGCCGCCTGGTTTCTCGCTGTTCTCCCATCCCCGTCCTCCACGCCGCCATAGTGCCCACATACCTCCTCGACTCGCCAACCACTCCCGGCCCTCAGCCCTCCTCTCACTGCTGAACTAATCACCGTCGATCCCAATTCTCGACTCTCCCCCAACAAGGACGCTCCCATTACCTCGCCGACCCGCCGATTCTTTCTTCACCCCTGCCGGCTCATAGACACCTTTGGACAATGGCCTTGTCATAGCTGTGAATAGACAATCGGACAAAGATACCTCAGCCACCGAATATTCACTCTGCATTCCATAAACACGTCCGAGCCGCGACGTCCTGACCTCTCCAAACCGACCCTCTCTCTCGACACCCACTCTCTCTCGACACACACTCCTTTGCTACGGTGCCAGGTGCGCCTACCATATCTGGACAACCCAGGATCAATCCAACCAATCGCCCGGACGCGACTGAGCCTTCGTACCCCGGCCTCCTGGACCCTTCAACACATCCATCGCCCGGCGTGATGGACTCCCACCCTCAAGATCCTCCCCGGTGGAGTTACTCTGCTCTGTCAAAGCGCGCCTCGGATCCCTTTCGTTTCGCCAGCGGCCTTTCCGGTGTCGACCAGACCGGCAACTTTCTATGGACCGACGTGCTGCTCGTCACCTTTGGCGCCATCGTTGCCCTGACGTTACTGGTCCGCTTCGCGCGCATGTACAACAACCACATCCGACATGTCTCGGCCATGGGAACGACGCACAAACAAGCCTACTGGAGACACAACCAGTCCCAGGTCGTACCGTGGCTGAAGAAGCACTTCATCTACGCGCCCATCCTCAAGAAGAGGAAGAACGACGAAATCAGGCTCGGCTTCATTGGCCTCGGCACTCTGCCTTCAAGATTCCACCTCGTGCTGCTGCTCGTCTACGCCTTCAGCAACCTTGCCTACTGCTTGGCCCTGCCATGGGGTAGACCAAACTCGGAATCCGTCAGTGCCGCCCTCAGAGGTCGCTCTGGCACGCTGGCCGCCCTCAACCTCATCCCTACCGTCCTCTTTGCTCTGCGCAACAACCCGCTCATCTGGATGTTGCACGTGAGCTACGACACTTTCAATCTCCTCCACCGCTGGGCCGCCCGCATCGTCATTGTCGAGGCCATCGTCCATACCTTGTGCTGGCTCATGAACACGTACAATTCTGGCACCAAGTGGGCCGGCGTCAGGGAGCTGCTCGGCACGACGCCCTCGTACCAATGGGGTACCCTGGGCACCGTCGCCTTCTTCATCATCGGAGTGCAAGCCTGGTCGCCCTTCCGTCACGCTTTTTACGAGACATTCCTCAACCTGCACCGCCTCATGGTCGTTTGCGCATTCGTCGGTCTCTACATGCACATCGACTTGCACTCGCTACCTCAGGTCCCCTGGATCAAGCTCTCCTTTTCGCTGTGGATCTGCGAATGGATCTTCCGCACCTGGAGGCTCGTGCGTTACAATGTTTCGGTGCGCGGCCTGTCCAAAGTCACAATCGAGGCCATGCCCAGCGAGGCGGTACGCGTCACCATCGATTTGGTACGCCCCTGGTACCATCGTCCGGGCAGCCACGTCCACCTTTACGTTCCCTCGATTGGCGGTTGGTCTTCGCATCCCTTTTCCGTCGCCTGGGCAACGCCAGCTGCCGCCCAAGTCAACTTTGAGGATGAGAAACTTGGCCTGCCGACGGCTGAGCGCTCCAATGACACCGACCTGACGCGCCCTCACCTGCCCATGCGCAGCATCGGCCTCGTGTGCCGTGCTCGTGAGGGCTTCACGCGCTCCATGTACGACCGCGCCTGCAAGCAGCCCAATGGCATCTTGACCACCATGGGCATGATCGAGGGGCCGTACAGCGGCCACGACTCCCTGGATAGCTACGGCACAGTGATCCTCTTCGCCGCCGGCGTGGGCATCACGCACCAAACGTCATTCGTGCGACACCTTGTTGCCGGATACAACGCAGGCTCGGTAGCAGCGCGCAAGGTGGTGCTGGTGTGGACAATACCGTCGACCGAGTGCCTGGAATGGGTGCGGCCGTGGATGGACGAGATCCTGCGGATGCCCGGCCGTCGCGAGTGCCTGCGCATACTGCTATTCATCACGCGCCCGCGCAACCACGCCGAGATCAACAGCAGCAGCGGCAGCGTGCAAATGTTTCCCGGCCGCTGCGACGTGCAGACCATCGTCGACCGCGAGATCGAGGAACGCACCGGCGCCGTCGCCGTCACCGTCTGCGGAGCTGGCGCCTTTTCCGATGGAGTCCGCGAGGCAGTCCGCAAGCGAGTCGATGAGGGTAGCATCGATTACATCGAGGAGGCGTTTACGTACTAGGTAGCGTACTTTTCTCATGTTCTTCTCAAAGTACCATTTGGCGTGGCGCTGCAGAGCAACTTCTTCATTTGCATGCGCTCCTCTGTGCACACACATAGCATGCATCCGAGAGGCTTTTTGTCGTTTTCTCCCCTTTGCTTTCATCAGCATTGCATCAGCATCTTCTGCATAGCACTGCATCACAAACAAGACGAATCATTTGCATGCTAGCCTGCCAGCGCTTTTATCCGGGGGTTTTTTTTTTCTTCTTCTTTTGTTCCTGCCTCCCGAGGAAAGGGGGAAGGGTTTACAGCCTGCAAACCTGACGACCGTGGATGCCAAGGCTCTCTCATCCTACTTCTCACAAAACCCACTTTTTTTTTCCCCTTCTCTTTGTACCTTTTTCCCCTACCTCATCTGGCGCCCTCTTTTTTTTTTTTTTTTTAACACCTCTCTTCGGCTTTTCATACACAGCGAAATGCATTGAGCGGAGGCACCGCAGCAATAGTGGCACGTGTGGAGGAGGTCAACTAGTTGAGACTGCTGCCGTAGGCGACGTTGACATGTTATGGAGGGAGCGGAATTCGCATGGATGAGCGAGCTGGCGAGGCAAGATGGCGTCCTATTCAGTGTGCAGGTAGAGAGGGCAGGCGTGACGCGCTTACAGATAGGCATCTACCCACCGGCACACGCACCTAGAAAGAACAAAAAGAGAGAGAGAGAGAGAGACAGAAAGAGAGTCCAAGTCATCCTACTCAAGACCCTGCAATTAGTGACCGTCATCTCTTCGTCGATTTTCGTCTCCTCATGCTGTACCCCATGCCCGTGACCATGACGGTGTCCATTGATGATGATGCATCCATCTCATCCATTCATATGTATGCGTGCATGCCAAAGGTCTTCATCTTTCCTATTCTTCTCTCGTCATCTCACCACCAACACCATCACCACCACCACCACCGCTTCGGCAGCAAAATGGACTCGTGTCATCGTACATGCATGCATCCACTCATCCACATCCCCGTCCCATCCAGCCCATTAAATGTCCGGCAAGGAACCTCATTACAAGCTGATCGTGCGCCCGATGCGCCGCCAACTCCCTCATCCATCGATGCCCCAAACACGCCCCATCTCAAAAGCACCCGCTCTTCTTCTGCCCTCCGCTCACCTCCTAGCCTCGCCACTCCTCAGCCCTTCCTCAGCCATCTCCTCCGCGTGCTACTCGGCGCCGGCCCGATGTCGATGCCCTTCAGCTCATGGCTCAACGCCGCCAGGTCATCCGCACCCATGCCATCCTGGTGATTGATCGGAATCTTGGCAGGGATGGGCGGCGCGGCGTGGCCACCACTGTAGTAAATGTTCTGATTTTGCTGCGGGTGATGCTGATGGGGAGAAGGGTACTGGTGCGGAGAGCCATAGTGCTGCGGTGAGTAATGCGGAGAAGAGGAATGCGGCGAGTAGTGGTGGTACGGCGAGGATGCAGGCGGCACATGTGCGTTGATGTTCTCGCGCTCGCGCAGCGGCATCGGCGCCGTGTTGCGCTTCTGTATGCGGCGCGGTGTCGCCACCATCATGCCGTTGCCATGGTCGCTGGGCGTGGGCGACGCGTCCAATGCCGGGCTGTGGCCGCCAGGACTGCGGCCAAACTGCGTGTCAACCGCATCACGGATGGCGCGGTCGTTGCTGCGGCCGGGGCCGCCGCCTGAGTGCAGTTCGCGGGCGCCGGTGAGCCGCTCGCGCGGCCGCGGCGGTGTCGCGTACTTGTTGCGATCCTTGCCTTTGGGCTCGGGCTCTGGCGCCCACGAGTCGACGGGCAGGTGGTCCGATGGGTCGACTTTGCGCCCATCTTGCGTGATGATGTTGCCTTGCTCGTCGCGCGCGTGCAGGTCCATGTCGCGCGATTGATTGCCGTCGCCTGAGCGCGAGTTTGGAGTGGGGCTGGCGCGTGGGTTGTACGTGTTAAAGCTGTCTGGGCCGTAGGGTACCATCGAGGTGGCAGGCCCTTCGCTTGACGGAGGCCGTGGCGATACTGATTTGCGGTTTGGTGTGTTGCTTCCCATCATTCTGGGCTGGCGTCCGTCTATTGGGCTTGCTCCAGGGCTGACAGGCCGTTGTCTATGCATTACCTGGTCACGGGGTGCGAGCTGTTGGTAGTAGTGCTGCTCGGGTGCTGCTGGAGCAGATTCGGAGTGAACTAGGGGAGACGGACGGCCAGGACCGCAATGGCTCGGCGGAGTGTGGTACTCGAGCTGCTGCTGCCGGGGAGGAGTATGATAACTGTTTGGTGGATACGCACCCATGCTATATCTGTGATGGAGAGGCGTTCGATGCTCAGGAGACCCAGTTGCCGTTGTCAGAGGCGGTGGAAACTCGGGAGGATTCGTAGACTGGGGAGAGTGTCCAGGAGTGACATGGCTGTATCGTCTATCCCTGAAGTTGAGCGGTGCCGGCGCCATGTCGACTGGAAATCTTGGAGCTTGAACCAGCGCGTTTGGAGGAGTCCTTCGATGTGCCGGGGGAGGGGGCGGAGCTACCTCGACTTCATCTTCCACGGTGGGCTGCATGGCACTCCTCGGCGTCCGCCAAGCGGCACCGTACGAATAGGTGCCATTCTGTTGACCTGGATCTCGTAGTGCCAACTCTTGTCTCGGGGGGTAGGAGGGATCCCTAGGATCTAGAGGATACTGCGATTCTCTGTCGTAGAAGACATCAGGCATGTGTTCTTGGGTAGGGACAATGGGGGCGGAGTGCGCGTGTGTCGGCTCGATGTAGCTTTGCGGCCTGGCGCGCAGGTCGTGTATCGGGCGAGAGTTTTGCAGAATGATGGATTGCGGCCTGGCGTGGTGTGCAATCTGTGGGGGCTGTGCAACCGGTTGAACCGGATACTGATGGTAGACGTCGAAATCTGCGGGCGAAAATGGCAGCGCTGAGCCATTCTCTTTGGGCGGGCTGTGTCGCAGTGAGTGGTAGCTTCGAGGAGCTTTTGTTGGCAGAGGAATCTCGCCGGCCATGATTGGCGACTCGGACGGAGCAGCAGGGTTCTTTGGCAGCGGCCGTCTCTTGACAGGCGCATATTCTTGCTTTGGCTCTGCAACCGGTGCAGCTTCAGTCGGCGGGCGAGTGTCGTAGTAGGTGAGCTCCAACCGGATTTCGCCGGCATATTTTCCCTTGCACTGGAGGCTGTGCCAGGTGTCGCTCTGTCCACCCCTAGGGACAATGACGTCGAACAGTCGGATGAAGGTTTCGCCAATCAACTCGGTCTTTTTGTCGTCGTTGAAGACGGAGACCTTCATGGTGTAGTAGTCCGGCGACTCGCGGACGGTGAAGCGCAGCTCCTGGTCCCTGGATGCACTTGATTAGAAGCGAAATGATCAGGAACAGATGAGACGCACCACCTTGGCGTCTGGCCGCCTCTCTTGTCGGTCTCGGTCTTTTTTGCTTCCTTGCCCAACCTGGCTGCGCAGTATGGATCTTGCTTGCCCATGGTCTTGCGGTTTGGCAGATTCTTTGCGCGGTCGACGACGACGACCAATGTGCCGATTTCGGGGCCATCGACCGACATGTCGGAGTATATGCCATTGGTGTGAGGAGTTTTTGCCATGGCGGTCAACTTGGCAAGTCTGGTGGCCATCTTGAACGTGGAGAGCTGGAGAGGAGCACGATGTTCACGACGGGAGCGATGGGCGGGGAGGGGCTGCTAGTTCCGGAGCAGCAAAAGAATTAGAGCCTGCGAGAGGGCTGCGGAGGGCATGGGCGAAGCTGACGGCGCAGTGCAATGAAGCCTATGTGGAGGCCGTGGAGGCAGAGGGCTCAGCGATCGTCATAGACTAGGTCGAGTGGAAGAGCAAGTCGAGCGAGTGGCTTCGAAACCGAAGGAACGGTCAGAGGCCCGGATTGAGTCAGAGATGGGGGAGGGGGGAAAATTAGGAGGTGGTGAAGGCAGCGGTGGTGGGTACCAGCATGTATATTTGGCTGCGATAAAGCGGGAGGCTGGAGGGTGTATGGTGGCGCACAGGGACATCAGGCACTAGCCAGGATTGGCGGCCAATGGAGCCGGAGCAGCCTGAAACCTCAGTCAAAGCATTTGCATGGCGACGGCGCTAGAGCGTTGGGCGGCGTGCTGGGTAGGAGGAGCGTGTTGGGAGAGGTGTTGGCTGCTGGCGGTGCTGTTTGCGGCCGTCCAGGTCGCCGTGAGGCTGGGATTCCGGATGACGCGCAGCTTGCTTGCACCGGGCCCAATTCGTCGCACCACGCTGTTCTCACCCAGCGACCACTCTTCGCCTGCCCGGCCAGCAGCGACCGCTCCCCCAGTAAACAACCGGCGGCACAGCGCAATTGAAGCGTCGAGCTGGTCGAGACTGTCGAGACGCCGAGACTGTCGAGAGACGCATGTAAAGCTCCCCCGCAACTACGTCATGTTTCGAGGTAGAATGGGCATGGGCCAATGAACAAATGAACATGGGCAATGCACCGGAAGCCGCCCGGCTGACTCGCTCTTGGCCAGCGTTCTGATCCCCACCACAAGTCCGACCGCACTGCCTGTCCTGCGTACATTGAAATTGGTCGGCATCCACCAGCCAGCTCAGGCTGCACTGTCCTCTGACCAGAGCCGTCTTCGTTTCCTGTCCATTCGCAAGCAGCAAATCTCGTCCTGCTGCTCCTAGGCTCCCTGCTCGTCGCCAGCGCCATGAACTGTCTGTCATTGGCCAGGGGGTTAAGGTTGATCGGCGCAACCCGGTCGTAGGAGTGATCGTATGGTCAGGAACCGTCGGTCCAACGTCGAACTGTCCCTGGTCGACTCATTCTCGCCATGGCCGACTCCTCCACACACTGCGACACTGCGACACTGCGACACTGTGACAATACGACACTGCGACACGTGTGCTCGCCGTCCTCCTCTCGCCCCACGCTGTGCATGCCGAATGACGAATGACGAATGACGGATGATGATGCGTCTGTTTCTTCTTGCATTCCGCGGCCGAGACCCAGCGGCTGGAGACGTGGTGCAATGAGCGTTGGAGTTTGCATGGAGAAGATTCCACCGACCTCGTTGCTCCTCTCGTCTGTCTTTCGTGCCTTATGCAGGTTCGCAGACAGCTTCCTTGGTGTTGCCGTGCTACCCCACACTCGGGGCAGTGCTGCCGCGACTCTCTGACTAAGCATCTCACTTAGTCAGCCGTGGATCCTCCATCCAACCCAAATTTTCGCCTGACGCGCTCTTCATCATCGCCCACGCATCCTTTTCAACTACCGTCGCCGCGCGTCGCTTGCCATGATGAAGCGCTGCGGCAGCCGTAGCTGACCATGGACCCGGATCCTTTCCTCCGATTCGGTCAGGTGCCCTCCGCAACATCCATCTGCACGCAGTACAGATGCATCTAACTCAGACGAAGGATCCCGCTCCCGTTGGGCCCTTGTTTGTGGATGCGTAACCCTGGACACGTCGAAAATACCCTTCACCGCTAGTTCCTTGGATAGTCACTCCGCGGATTAGCTGTTTTTATCGGCAGGCTTAGAATCTAGACTACATCCAGGCCCTGTTCGTCTCGTGCCTCGCTCGGTCCCTAGCCACCATCTTGGGATCTTGAGCTGGACGCACGACACTTTCGTGTGAGAGACTAGAACGACTCGACGATCTTTGAGTACGGGTGCTCCGAACTTTTCAGCGGTGAGCTCGTAATTAATCAGTCGGCACATGCACAACAAGCAATATTCATTGAATCGTCACCAAGCCAACTTCCATCATCTACAAATAGGAACAACGGCCTTCCCAATCAATTGCAACAGTCTTGTCCGATCCGCCTCAGAATGATGCCTCCGACCCCTCATCCACATTCTCCATGATGCTCTGTCTCTTCATCATTGCCATCGTCCCGAACCTGACGATTCCCGGCCTCATGGCGACCTTGTTGAAATGGGCTTCATCCGTTATCCTTCCCATGTCTAGCCCGGCGCTACCCCGAGTGCTACGGTCACTCGTGCAGCTCGCAATGCTGACGCGCCGCCGCTTTTCAAAAGACATGTCGCGCAGCACTCCGCCAATCTCGTGGCTATGCTCCGATTCCGAATTGACCCGTCCCGAGCCTTCTGAATTGGTGGACGGATGTCGACCGAGAAATTCGTCTTCGCCCGCTTGTTGCGCGAAGAATTTGTACAAATCGATGCCACCAGGGGGAATGCGGAGCAAGTAGTTGTCCGAATCGAGCCTCCTTTTCGAATCCATATCCTCCAACACCATGTCCGGATACTCGGCCTCCTCGCAATCATCCCAGACCTCGTTGAGCGCCGCCAAGAATAGGCTGGGTTCTGGAAAATCCGTCTTTTCAAGTGCTTCGTAGACGGCGCGGTCACGCCGCCTCCTGCTGCGGCTCTTCTCGGCCGGTCCTGGGGTTTCGGGCGTTGGACGTCCCCATTCCGGCTGGCGCAGAACTGGAGACTTGTTGCATTCTCCATCTTCTTCAGGTTGTGACGTGGTGGTTGGAAAGTATGATGGCTTTTCCATCGCTGAGCCAAAAGGGGATTCTGGAACTTCATCGACCGCACCGTCAAACAGGCGCGAAATGGATCGAGCAAAACTGCGAGGTCCCTTTGTGCTCTGCTTCGAGCTTCTCCGATCTACCCTGGTTGGACTGCGTCGGCCTATTCCACTATCTGCTCTCAGTCTCGATGTCGCTAATTCTGATTTTTTCCGCGGGTTGGAAGCAGAAAGCGACATCCGAAGAGCTGATGAGGCTGTCAACGTGCGCGGCGAAGCCGTAGAAGCTTCGAAATCTATCCGATATCCACCGCTTGGCACTGGTCCTGGCGAGGGTGGCGGCGCGACTGACTTTCTTCGGCGCGGACTGTCCAAGGGAGGCTTGGGCGTTTCCTGCGGCGACGGCAAAATCAACGTCGTGGGTAGCTCTGCCATGGGCGACATTGGCGGGCTTTGCGTGATCTCGAACAACGATGCATCCGGCACTGGCTGGCTTGGAGTCATGGCTTGCGACAGCTCTGTGTGCAGCTGGTCCCTGAGCGCTCGGCGCATGCGCTTGTACTCCTTGTAATCGTCCGCCTCTTCAGCAGTTGGATGCTTCATGGTTTCTTCAAACAAGTTCTGGCCTTCGTCTTGCATTGTGTCTCGCTCGAGATGAATCTCCCACACGAGTTTGTGGCCCTCGTTGGCAGTTGGGTCGCCGGGCTTCATCGTCCATCCAGTAACCTTGTGTATCCCATCGTACCTGATGCCACAGCTTGGAGACCAGAGACTGATGAGAGTATGGGACCTCAAAACTCGGATTGTCGATCTAGACCTGGAATCGACAGCAGATGTTATGCGGAATCGCCCTGGGTCGCCCAACCTACAGCGGTACTTGAACTTTTCTGGAGTCTCGCCGCAAATCTCATCGGAGCCAGTCATGACGACTGCATAGGCGCCGTATTTATCGGAGCATATGCCGCCGTCGGTGCTCTGCAGGTCGATGATGCCGGCATGGAAGGCAAACATGCCATTGATCCACCAGCTAACGGTACAAACAGTCAGCCGATTGTGCCCCGAGGCGTTCCGGGAACGTCGCAGGAGCACTCACTCCCCAGGCTTAAAGTCCATCGAACCATGCTTCATCCCCCTCTTCTTATCCATGATGTCCGGATCCAACTCCGCCCAGTACCTTATAAGTGCCTTTGGCTTGTCAGTGATCCCGCTGAACCCAGCCAGAAACTATCACTTCACTTACATCTCTCGTCATCTCTAAGCCTGTACAAACACCATCGAGCCTACCCTCTGACTTGCACAATCTCGGCCTCACTTCCGTCAACCTGCCAAATCTCTCGGTCCAGGCATCGACAATCTGGTCGCAACTCTCGGCCAACTTTTTCGGCCACCTCGTCGCCTTGCCGCACACATCCATCACCGCCATGTGGATGCGCGAGTACCGCAACATCGGCAGTGAGAGCTGCTGCACGTCAAGCAGCGCCTGGAACAGCTCGTGTAGCGTCAACACGTCGTCCGGCGACATGATCTCGGGGCCGTCGCGCGCAATCTGCGGGTCCAGCACATCTCGAATCCACGATGCGCGTTCGCGCAGGGCCTCCTTTGAAAGGTCGGTCGCCATCTTGGTCATCCCGGACGTCGCAGGGAATGAAGCTTAAGTCGACAACATGAAAGGAGAAAAAAGGGAAGAATCAGAGGAGCATGGAGCCAAGGGGAACGGGCGAGCCGGCCGACCGGCAAAAGCGTGAAAAAGGTGAGTCGCATGACGGCGAGTCCCGCCAAGTCCTTTGTCGCTCCTCGAACCGGTAAGTCACCACTTGGGCAAGTGCGGAGGAAATGTGCTGTTCCACTCAACATTTGGTTCGCGTCGAGTGTGCAATGTCTCGCCCTCCGGAGCTATCTGCGCTCGCTGCTGTTTGGCTCTCGTCTATCGGTCGGCCAAGGGATATCACACAATATATGTGAATGAACTCCCAAGTCAAGTCCATCGCTCCGTCAAATTTCAAAGTGGGAGGCGCAAAGCTCCATTTGTGTGTGCTATGAGAATGACCTGCTGCCTCGAAGACCCATCTACTTTTGTCCGACTATAAAAAAGGGAAAATTCCACTACGTATCCAGGTCTGTGGAACCTACTATAGTCTGAGTCTCGATGGATCTGTGCGAAGCAAAGAAACTTACCTGCCTTCTCCGCCCAGTCACGGAGAAGAGACCCCACCCGATGGCGCCTCAAAAGTTTGACGTACCTGGAGATCCGATTCAATCTGCGCTTCTTCACGGGAGTCATTGAATTACTCCACCCCCTGGCGACGTACGGGATCTCGAGCAGTGTGATATGGACAAGTCCTGGTGAGAGAACAAGTTCAGAAGCACTCAGGCAAAGACGACCGGAAGAGATGTCCCAAATGAAGAATCTGGCACGGACCGAATGGCAAGGAAGAAGAAGGCGAAGAATACGAAAAGCCTGTCAATCAGTACTCGATGATTCCCGGGTCGGGATCGGACATGGTGAAGTAAGGAGCCTGATTGATCAGCGGGATCCCCATGCCTGGTCAACGTGGTGTGGTGTGGGTGGGTGTTGGGAGAGAAAGCGAGAAACTGGCCAAGCCAAAGGCATGCAAATAATACGCATTTGGTCAACACGAACATGTCCGCTGCTGCTGCTGGATGTGCGGACATGATTTGCGAGCAAGCTTTCTTTGTTCACGTTCGGGTGTTGCGAAGAGGCGACCAGAACACCAAACGTCGCTGCAAGCGGAAGCCAGAATAGCGGATCAAGATGCGCTGCACTGCGACCATTGTCTCTCCGTTCCACTATTTAGTTGTGTACGCTGGTGAATGGTCCCCGTCTCGACCACATCTGTCTCGGATATTTCTAGTGACTCCCCACCCACACTAGAAGCGTTGTTGGAAGACACTGTCGCTCTGTTCCTACACCATGGCTGAGTTTCAGCGGATGGCGACCCGCGCCTCCGCGAGGAAGGCCAACAAGGAGAGGCGGAACGAACTACGCAACCTGAGAAGTAAGTCGTCACGAGCGATGCTCATCCGCCAAGCCCGCCCAACAGCCCAACTAATGTTGTTTCTTAACAGCCTTGAATGGCAAGCAGTTGAAAGAGTTGAATAATTTGACGCACGATGGGAGGAAGTTGACGGAAAAAGAAATGGCGCAATGGAAGACCATTTGCTCGTACGGGCCTAAACGCACAAAGAGTAAGTCGCCCGAAAGAGTGAGAGTGTGATAGGACGGACTTCAGCTTCTTCTGAATATGCAAAGCGCATCTATAGGCCCCTACTGATGCTATTCGCGACAGAACCAAACTTCCTCAGCATATCTGATCCAGAGATCGACGCCTCCTTGACTTCTGCAGATAGAGCCGGCGCCGAAAAGGCAAAGGAGCTCTGCAACGCAACCATCAAGGCTGCCAACAACGAAGACGGCAACAGTCGACAGCCCAAGCTGGCCAAGCGCGTCTCATGGGACGACATCATCGGCGATGCTGCCCCTTCACTCGCCCTGCCATCCAAGACTCGATGGGTCGAGCGGGATGCCAGGCGCGACTTTGACCTTCTCTCGGATGGCGAAGATGATCCCGATTTGGAAGCCGCGAGCAGGGAATGCCAACACTTGCCGCATGTGTACGGCAGCATGTACGGCAAGTTCGCCAACATCGACCCCGATATGTGCCACCTGATTGAGCTGGCGCTTGAGAAGCACTTATTGATTCCGGTGTTGAAGATCATCAATGACATGTTGGAGGTATGTGTCTCGGTGTCTAGCATCCTTTTTCCCCGGAAGTATTGGGACAGCCCTCCTCTTATGCCTTCCTCAATCACCCGCTCTTCTTTGCTGTCCCCAAGCCCCCTCGAATAACACCTACTGACCACACGCCTCCAGCCCGTCACCCAAACCTTCATCCCACCAGACCCCGACAAAGTCACCCCCATCGCATCTCGTGTTGGCCTACCATCGCCATCCCAACCACCCTCCTCTACCACTGCCGGGCCCTCAACCCTCCACCGCAGCTCTGGCTCCGCCGACTTCGACTTCGACGACGAAATGGACGCCGACGCCGCCACACCGTCCCGCCAGGAGATCCTCAACTTCTGGAACAGCGTCGAGGCGGACCGTCAGGCCGTCCCGACGGCGATCGACACGTTCAACGACTCGGCCAATGACGATGAAGCTGATGTAGAAAATGGCCCTCTAATTGGGGGAGGGCTCTTTGGCAGGGGCCCGCGGTCACGCAGGGAGAGGATGGGGTGGTAACTGGAGAAGTATCCGCCCGGAGTTGTTCGGGAATTGAAGCAGAGGTTGAGGTTGAGGTTGATGTTGAGGGAAAAAGGGGGTTAATTCCGATGAGGGGCTAGTTTAAGTCAGGTGGTCGTAGAAGAGGAGAATGTAAAAAAAAAAAAAAAAAGAGGGGGGAGGGGGTTCTTGCTGAGGCAGGTGTTGACGAGGAGAGATGGTTAATGAAATACAATGAACATGTGCTGTACAGTATTCTGCACGCTGTGTGCAAGAGCGGATGGAGTCCAAAGGCAGTCGTTGTGTCTGCTTCTGCTCAAGCCTTTGGGATGATTTCTCACCGTTTGGCTGACGGACTACAGCCGGAGCGAAACCATACAGTCCCTCCCC
>JAIFKG010000321.1:0-21650 GCA_020351975.1 Phyllosticta ampelicida | reverse complement strand
AAATCAAAACTAACTACTACGGCTAAAAGAAGTCTATCCCTATCAAGCCATTGCGCTTAGTAAGAAGGTCGGGGTGCCACGTCTCGTAGTGGAAGAAATTGTATTCTACCAAAATGAGGCAAGAAGTTGTATGGTCTTGGAAAGTCAAGCCCATACGCATCGTCAATAAACATTGCATTTTGCTTGGGTAGCCCTGTGACTCGTCTACGCACGTGTTTGGTTTTGTCTTCCATGCAGTGTGGTCAACGCGCGCGCAGGTCCGTGTTTGTGGTGGTTCCTGCACCGGTGTCGTCACAGAGGTAGCGGAAGGCCATAGTAATCAATAATCAATAATACGGACACTTTGGAAGACCGAGGCGGAGCAAGGTAAAGCGAGTGCGATGTACTGTTAGGATTCTAGTATACAGCCAACAATCATTCTAGATATTTGCAAATAAAGTGTAGCCAAACAATTCCAGCTTCTTATTGTACATTTGTTGTGCGTGAATATTAACCCTGACCGTTACTAAATCTGATGTCTCAAGGGTCGCCCGTAGGCCAGCTCAGCTAGACATTAACGACATGGGCGGCGACCTCCTCCAATTCAGGTGGATGATTTGGAGGTACAGGGTCGCCAGTAAGAATGTGACCCTTGTTGTCGGTTGTAAAGACAGAAAAATAGATACGGTAGGCGTAACTATTTCTGAATCGGCTGGTTGGGTAGTAGAGGCTCATAAGTTCCAAAGCCCGATCCGACATGCCCCCGAGCTGATATTGCACGAAGACTTGTTCCACTTCAGCACCATTTCCGTCTTGCCCGCCTTCAATGAACCAGGAGCCCGGAGGCCACGCCACGGTTTGTAGCGAAGGTCCTCGAAAGAGGGCGAACCGCATTATAATGCCTCGGACCCTAGTATCTAGACCTCGAAAGTCATGGTAGGCAGCACTTGTTCTTAAGGTTGTCACTATGATTAAAGTCCCCTATAATGTGCCTGAGAGGCAAAGGCAGTGTACATTTAAGGGTGGCTACTCACCGCCTAGGTCTGGATCGAAAGTCAGCATGAACCGTTTATGGGCGGTATCTAACCCCCAGTATATTTGCCCAAGCGACCGAGGCTCAAAGCCCAGATGGACTTGAATGGAAAACCTAGATGAGAGACTGTCCCGCTCCGACTTGCCCGAAAGACATCTAGAGGCATAAAGGATTGGGTAACACCTCGATACTCGTTTGCGAATGCGCCGTTACAGGGGGGTTCGTGGTTAACCTCGCTGCTCACAGCAAGTTTCCGTTAGACAAGTTCCAGATTGCGCCAGTAGCGACGCGCCGACGTAGGAGACCAAAAGGGCAGTTGCTAGAACAATGTGTCGAGCTGCCATTTCGAAATGCGATTTAGTTGATAGAAAGCAGGATCTGAGGAAAAGGGTTTGTTCACAAATGAGTGGCCCAGGTTTAAGTAAGAGTAACTCTATGATGCATTTAGCCTTTTTTATGCATAGCCGACTTTTCGACACGAAAGTACGTCTAACGGCTGAAAGAAGTCTATCCCGCTTAAGTTGTTGCACCTAGCAGGAAGGTTGAGGTAGCGGAAGACCATAGCGACAAACAGTACAACCATTTTCGAAGACCGAGGCAGAGCAAGGTGGAGAGAGTGCGATATACTGTTAGGATTATAATACATAACCAAGGAGCTTGCAAGATATTATTAAGAATATAGCCATACAGTCGAAGCTTCTTATTGTACACTTGTTGTTCGTGAATATGAACCCTGAGCGTTACTCAGTCTGATGCCTCAAGGGTCGCCCGTAGGCCAGCTCAGCCAGACAACCACTCGAAGTGGGCATCGACCTCCTTCCTTTAAGGTGGATTATCTGGAGGAATAGGGGGGCCAGTAGGAACTTCACCGTTGCGATCGGTTGGAAGAACAGAAAAAAAGATACGGTAGCCGTAGTACGACTTCAGGTCGCTGGTTCTGTAGTAGGCGTTGGGAAGGTCGTATCTCCTTGAAGGATTACCGTAGAGCTGAAATTGCCCGAAAACTTGTTGATATTCGGCATCGTTCCCACTGTGTATGGGTTCAATGTACCAGCTGCCCGTGGCGGTCGGGAGGGTTTCTACTGATGGTCCTCGAAAGAGGGCGAACCGAACCATAACGCCTTGGACCCTAGTATCTTGACCGCGAAAGTCAATGAGGGTAGCAAATGAACCTAAGGTGGTCAGTATTATTTTCACCCTATAATGTGCCTTAGAGGCAACCGCAGCGTACATTTAGGGAGGCTACTCACCGTCCAAGTCTTGATCGAAAGTCAAATGGAACATGTTGGTGTCGGCATCTAACGTCCAGATTAATTGCCCAACAGACCGAGACCCGAAGCCTATATTGTGCTGAATGGGAAATTCAAGAGCCCTATATTCCCCGCTCGGACCTCTTTGAAGTGCATCGCGAGAGCGAAAGGCAACGGTCCAGCCTTGGTAATCGGTCCTAAGCCCGCCTAAACAGTGGGGTCTTGGATCGCCTCGACGCGTGCAGCAGGCGCTCACTGCACAGCCTTGAGGTAGTGCCAGTGGCCACCCGCCCCCGTTGGAGACCAGAAGGGTAATTACTAGAATAAAGTATCGAGATTCCATTTCGAAATGTGATTGAGTTGGTTAATTGAAAAGCCCTACCAGTTCACGGCTAAGTGCCCCATGTAATAATATAAGAGCAATCCTTTTACACATTTAACCTTAGTCATGACAGTGAACTCCTAATCCGCTCTATAGTCTCCAAAAATGGAAATCAAAAAGGGGTCTGAGACCCGGCCCAAAGTAGTCTATCGCCATTAAGCTATTGGACCCAGCGAGAAGGTTGAGAAAGTGGAAGACCGTAGTAACAGCACGGAAACTTTCGCGGAGAGAGGCGGAGTGATGCGGAGCGAGTAAAACATGCTATTAGGGTTCTTGGAAATTTCTAATAAGCTTAGAAGTCAGGCGAAAATCCCTGTGGGTGCTGTACCCAGCTAACGCCATCTTAAAAAGAAGGAATCTCTACAGAAGGGAGAAAAGAAGGAGTCCCTCTTTTGTAGAGGAAGAGAGTTTCGACGAGAGAACTGCTACTCCTTTGGCCCCCTATCAGAAGACAATAGCGTAACCCCGAATCGACTCTATTCAACCAATAGAGCTCAAATCGTGCTGAACTATCCACGCCACTGTAGCACCGGGTCAACCCGGGAGCCGCGCTTACGCAGTGGCTACCAATCAACAATAATTTGATCAGGTTTCCGCATGAGAAACATTTCTGACTCGCCGTTCATGGATGCGGGCAAACCACTCACTTGGGTTTTGTGGCCTCCTCCAATGAGAGTTCTTTTTAAGCTTCTCAAGGGTCATCAGGTTTGTACCTATTGCAACGGTTAGAACGGGTAGGCTTCTCGTGATGCCATGCCATGCCATACCCATCGAAAATGTACCAAATTCAAGCGGAACCGATCTGTATTCGTAACCTTTTTTGTCACTACATTGCCAATCTCGACATCTTCGGAAGTTTACCACTCCATCGTTTTTACCGTGCGATGCCGTCACTATAGAGAGAAGGCAACCTCCTTTTTCAGCTCTAGCCATGTCGCTCCTTACAAAGGAAAACCGATGAGTGTGGTAGAGGGAGTTGGAGGGAGCCGAGTATGAGGATGAGGAGCAGCGGTGATGTCTTCACCACCAAGGGGAACTAGGGGGTTCGGCAGGGTGAGTGGGGGTGGCTGCCACTGCTGTCGTTTACAACGTTGACTGCAGTAGCAGCTTGAGCAGCTCGACCCAGCGTCTGCGTAGCAGCGTTGCTGCGTTCAACGATAGCGCAGCAAAAAGTGGCAGCTGTATTTCCCCTGCTGATGTTCCTAGCCCTAATGTCGCGGGAAATGCAGTCCATGGGGATGTAGAAGGGGCCGGCGCGCTGCCAAAAGACGGACTGGACACTGGGTGGCTGGCCTCCCTGAATTGTGGCCGCGAGCTGCTGCTGTTGCTGCTCTTGACAGTTCAACAGGCGGTTGCCATTCATGATTGCGAGAATCGAAACGGTCCAGCGCGTGCTGTTAAGTGGCGCGGTGGTGCAGATGTCTTGACAGCCGAAGACCGTGATCTTGCTGTTGAGGTGGGTGCTATTTTCGCCAGCGTTGGCGTCTTATTGGAGCGATTCGGGGGTGTAGGAGCAGGAGCGGGAGCTTGCTGCCGAGCACGTTTATTTGAAATCGGTGAAGGGGTCTTCGTAATCCACGTCGTCATCATCGTCTTCCAGGGTACCCGGACTCGAATGGTGGTTGGTGGGGAGTCTAGGCAGGGGTTTGGTGAGGAAATACCGTCGTCTCAATTGCGAATGGTTGCCATGTTGTTGGCATCGACCATGATTTTATGGTAGTCGTGGTTGAGGGTGTTGAGATCCACGGTCGATTAGTATCCCGAAAATAGCATTGAGCGCCGAGGTGGTGAATGTGAACAATTGGAGTTAGTTATTTTGCAGCCCATAAAATCTAACCGTCACTGTGCAAAGTAATGGGAAGAAAGAGCCAAAAATCAAAACGAAATTAAGCCTCGTGTGGTTAGGAAGAAGGTTGATTAGTAGATGAGGGGGTGGATGAATAGTATCGAAGACTGCAATCGAACCAAACAACAGGCAGAATCAGCAACTTTTGTTAGTCTTTTTCAGATGTGCCGAGCGCGCGTTACCTTACTAGAACCGGCTAACTGATCAGTCAATGGCGCGATATTCGCACGCGTCCTGTAATATTGAAAAATTGCTCACTTTCTCCTCAGCCAAAAAAATAAGCTTAGGCGTATGAACAGACAGTTAAAAACAGCCCTTAGGTTCGAAAGTCGATATACTGATAGGGTAACGCTAGCACGGGAAACTCGTGAAATAGCTGCGAGAGTGGATGGAAAAGGATGCTGAACCTGTCTAATTACTCCTCGTCAACACGTTAAGGCATCCTTGGGCCGTGTCAGCGAGTGTTTGTCGCGTCAAGTCGACAAAGTCAGATGCTTGAATAGTCTGTGATTGTAAAGACAGCGGCGAGCGAAGCGGGCGACAATGATAGGTACTGAGGGCACCCACTGCTATTGTTTCCGCTTTGAGTAAGCGGGCGGCGCGTGTCCAACACACAACCAATGTGCCTCGGCAGCATAGCTATTGTCTGAGACCTGAAGGATGCTTCTTTGTCCAACGTCGCAACGATGGCGATGCAGGTGAATAAAATGATGACATTCGCTGCAGCAAACGATTGTCTCGTTGGCGACACAAAAGTCCCCCGATTCTGCCGTTGGCCGCCGATCAAGGACTTTGATAAAACACATGGCCAATCTGAGCGCTGCGCAGCACTATCGGCAAACCACCATCGGCCGCACCCTGATTGATGTCCTGGACGGCCTCGTGCAGGAGCACCGCTTAGAGCCTCAGCTGTGTGCAAAGGTGGTACAGCATTTCGACCGCGTCATGGCAGACGTGTTTCGAGAAAATGGTCGGCTCCAGCGGAAGCGGATGAAGTTCAAGGCGCGTTGCCAGACATACGGCTTCGTCGACGACCGATGGTTCTGGCTCCTTCACCGCGCCAGCTTCACGACGAATAGCGGCAGGAGGTTGGAATCAGAGCGGGCCAAGGTGTATGCCGTTGCCGCAGCACCCAAGAGCACGGCAGACAAGGAGGACGAGAGAAGCGGGCAAGGAAAAGGGCAAGAGAAGAAAGAGGCACGCAGCGCGAGAGCCGAGCTCCGGTAGCCAGTCAGATACGGCACCCATGGGTTGTTGAGCCGGTCATGGAGTGCGTGGCTGGCGCGAAGCACGTGGGGTGCGTTTCCGGATTGGGCGCGCGCCGAGAAGGTCAGGACGAACGGTGGTGGAATGCTCCCTGGGCTAAGGGATAAGAGGATGAGGGGCTAAGAGCCTGGAGGCTGAGAGGATGGAAGGGACACAGGCGGCCCACAACCAGGCAGATTGCAGGCCAGCCAGTCGAATGCTGTGCACAATGAGTTGGGAGTTGCGACAGTGATGCGAGCGACGGGGTTCAAAAGGCCTGGAGCAAAGACAGGTCGTGTTCTTGTACAATCAGTTACATGGCGGGAGGCGGGGAACGTCGAGCAAGCAGCAAGGGGCGCCGGGCTCAGCGCAGCAGTCGGAGGGAGGCGATGGAGAGCGAGAGAGGGGAGCATGAAGGAGATGAGCGCCACGGACGACCTGCGGCGGATATTGTTGGTGATGGTATTGTCGTATCGGCAATCAGGACACGGTGGCAGGAGCTGGGAGCACGAGCAGCGTCTCTGCGCCCTGGAGCAGCAGCGCGAGCAGGATAGGGACATGGTCAGCGCGAGCAGGATAGGGACATGGTTGATTCTCCATCCTCAATTCTGGCCTCTCATCAGCCCATTGCTACCCAGGAGTAGGAGTGCGACCGCTGTGCCGGCGCCGTGCCCTTTGCTATTCCTAGCAGTACTCCGTGTCCTGCTCCGTACCACCGAAGGACTCCACCTTGGCCGCTCCAGTCTGTCTGCTGCTCGTACTCCTCGTCGTCGTCCTTCTCCTACACCTGCTTCTTTGCATCCCTAACCTTTCGTGCCCAAGACTCGTGCTCGTCCACGTCCTCGTCCACGTCCACGTCCACGAAGGCCGCGACCTTGTGTGTCGCCTGTCTCCCTGCCCTTTCTCTCCGTTTCGTCGCTGCTCCCGTCGGGCTGGGGCGGTCAGGAGATCCAAGCCCCCCCCCCCAGGAGCACACGCACCCCTGCATCTCCTCTGCCCTGAGCTGCGCAGCACCTCGACTCGACCACCCTCCCACATCCTCCACCTCCCTCCCACCGGTTCGCGCGCCGCCACTCTGCCTCTCCACCACGACTGCCAATCTGTCGAGTTGCAGACGTTCCCCTCGGTTTCGCTCGCCTGCCTTGTCGGCTTGAGCCCTGTGCCTGCGCAGACCGCTGTCTCTCCCTCACGGTGCGAGGCCTCGCAACCTTCGCGTTGCTCCTCCGCCCCGCTGATCACCACCGTCCGCAGCCGTGACGACGACTTGGCCCAGCCATTGATTGCAACTTGCACTCAACTCGTAGCCGTCTGACCCCCTATCCAAGGTAAGGTCCTCGACGTCAACGCACCCAGATGTCCCGAGTTGACACGTGTTGTAGAAGTCGCCGCTGCAATCATGGAGCCCTGGACTTCGTGGGCTTTAACCCTTGTGGCCGCTGCGGGCTTGTACTACTATTACAGCGTCAGCAGTAGGAAAACTTCTTTCCGTGTCGCCCGAAGTTCCTCGTTCTCCCAAGAATCACCTACCCGCACCACGCGCAAGCGAGACGAACCCAAGCCTAAGCGCAAGCCGGACGCATTCAGCAACAAGAAGAAGGAGCCGGCGGCGGCCACCAAGATCCCGAACACAGTCTCTCAGCAGGCCATCGAGGAGGATCAGGATCAGGACAAGCAATGGGCCCACCAGCTTGCTGGTCTCCAGAAGGGCACGTCTTTGACCCCTCCCGAGCGCAAGAATGTGCGCAGCAAGACTGTCAAGCAGCGCACTGCCGATGTTGACCGTAGCTTCACCTCTGGCTCGTCCAACAATGGCGCCGACGCCGACGCCGAGCCGTCTCCTGCTCAATCGCCCGCGCTCAATGCGGCCGCGGCCGGAGGTGTTGCCGACATGTTGGAAGCGGTCGTGCCGGGGCCCTCTGTCCTGCGCCTCACCGAGCCGACCAACCCTGTGATTCAGAAGAAGACCCAGAAGAAGGCTTCTCCCGAGCCCAAGGAGACCAAGAAGCAGCGCCAGAACAGGAAGAAGGTCGAGCAAGAAAAGGCCTTCCGCGAGGAGGCCGAGGCGGCGCGTCGCATCCTGCTCGAGAAGCAGCGCAGGACTGCCAGGGAAGCTCGCGGCGAGCCTGCCAAGAATGGCGTTGGTGCCGCTCCCTCCTCCAACGCATGGCCGGCCAAGAAGGAGACCACCTCGAACGGCGATGCTCCTCTTCTGGACACGTTTGAGCCCAAGGCCGTCAACCCTTCCGCTCCTACCGGCACGAGCTGGGAGCGCGATCTCCCCTCGGAGGAAGAGCAGATGCGCATGGCCATGGCAGACTCTGGCTGGAACACCGTCGAGAAAGGCAAGAAGGGCAAGAAGAAGGCGGCCAACACCGAGCCCGAGGCTGTCGCGGCCAAGGAGATGGCCGAAGTTCAATCGCTGCCCTTGACGGACACGAGCAATACTTCACGCTCAAACACCATGTCGACGGACAACGAGGCCATGCCGAACGGATTTGCCGCCAGCGCAGTTAACATCGACAACACGAGGGGCGACATTGGCAGCCACCCTGATGATTCCCCCTGGGCGGTCGTCGAGATATAGATAGCCAGGGGTTAGAAGACGCAAACAGAAGTTTGCTCAATTGGCGGGGCACGTCCATCATGCACGTTGGCCAAGTCGTCGGATGCCGGTATAGGTGCATGAGCGTTTATATCCCTTTTCTTCGGGCGCGCACAAGGGGCGCTTCATTTCCATTCGCTTGTATTCTGCAATTAGTTTTCTGGTTTGCGGGGTCTGATACGACGAGGTAGCGGAGCTTGAGTTGGCGCGGACAAATTGCGTACAAGTTGGGGGCCGAATGGGGAGCTGGTCAGAGGGTGGGTAGTAGAGGAGGTATTGGGGACGAGCATGGATGGCGGCAGTGCACAGCTGTTTGGAAATTTCCGGTCATGGCGGCCGACGGGCGCGAGCAACTAGAGCAGACGAGGGGAGCGGAGCAGCCGTGTAGAGCAAGTAATATGCGAGCATTTTTGCGGTGACGATGTCATCTTGCCACTGCTGGCACATGAAAATCATGGACGTGAGGTGGTGCGGGCCAGGCGGACGAGCATGCGGGCGGGCGGGAGAGAAGGAGAGGGAGACAGACCGAGCTTGGCGGACAAGGCATCGTCAATAGGTGCAGAATCCAAGTGCACACAACTGGTATACCGGAACGTTACCTACTTCGACGGGCAGACGCACACGATCCTTTATAAAGCTAGGCCAAGGCCCCCTCCCTCTCTTGTTCAGCGCAATTGGCCTCCCTGTCTGTTTTCGTCCCTCTCTCTGCCCACGCTGCGCTGCACTGCACGTCCAGTGTGCACCACGCTTCCGCCGCCGCGCTCAGAGTGTCTTCTTCGAACAGCCACGTTGCGCTTCGCTACAGCTCCCATCCCCACCAACCTCCACGGCTCCTTCTCACCGTCGTCGCCTCCCCCTCATCCACGTTCTCCCCCCCATCTTCTCCTGCTCTCCACCAGTCATGGCCCAAATAAGAGGCACCGCGGGCTACCACCTCGGCAATCAGAGCCCATTCGGCGGCCCTGGGCGAGCCGAGGCCACCAACGACCCGAGTCCCTTGGACGCCATCAGAGAGCAGACAAGCAAGATTGAGGACTGGCTGGACACGCTGGCCGACCCTGTGAAGCCGTGAGTGCTCCTTGTTCGTGCGCGTGGGCTGCGGGTTAAGCAGCAACGCCGCCGGTGCGCCAGAGGCGAGGCAATGCAACATGCGCGGGACCGACGGACTGACGGACTGACGGACTGACGGACTGACGGACTGACGGTGCACTCGATGCAGATATCTCCCGGCAATAGGACGCTTCCTGATTGTCGTCACCTTTATTGAGGATGCGCTGCGCATCATTACCCAGTGGAGCGACCAGCTCATCTACCTGAATGATTACAGACACAGTAAGACTCGCCGGGTCGACAAGCATGGGACATTTGGTCATGAGCGAGTTTCTAATGTCACCATCTTTCTACGCAGTCCCCTCGGGCATCACGCATTTTTTCCTCGTTGTCAATGTCATTGTCATGACCACCTGTTCCGTCCTCATCATCGCCCGCAGACATTCCGAATACGCAGTGGGCGGTCTCCTCGGTGTCGTCGTCACACAAGCTGTTGGATATGGTCTCATTTTCGACCTCAACTTCTTCTTGCGCAACTTGTCCGTCGTCGGCGGTCTCCTGATGGTCTTGTCGGACTCGTGGGTGCGCAAGAAGTTCGCTCCAGCTGGTCTGCCGCAGATCGACGAAAAGGACCGCAAGATGTATTTCCAGCTGGCCGGCCGCGTCCTCCTCATCTTCCTCTTCGTGGGCTTCATCTACTCGGGCGACTGGAGCTTCTGGCGTGTCCTCGTTTCGGTTCTGGGCTTCATCTCGTGCGTCATGGTCGTTGTGGGGTTCAAGGCTAAGTGGAGCGCCACGATGCTGGTTCTGATTCTCAGCATCTTCAACGTGTTGGTCAACAATTTTTGGACCCTGCACCCCCATCATCCTCACAAGGACTTTGCCAAGTACGACTTTTTCCAGATTCTGTCGATTGTGTAAGTACCGCGCTGTCTGCTTCGTGATGCACTGCTAACACGAGGCAGTGGCGGTCTTTTACTCCTAGTCAACATGGGCCCCGGTCAATTCAGCGTCGACGAAAAGAAGAAGGTCTACTAAGCCTTGCGCAGAGCTACGCGCCGAGGGGGCTGGCGCTGCGCACCGCAAGGTTGGAGGAGAAAGGGAGCCCGTCATTTCCTTTTGTACCATGTTGAATGTCCACACATGAATCTCAGAGGCATGCTGGTTTACTTGTCTTTCTGTTAAGGGGGGAAGGGAGCAGTTCGCGCTAGATTCACCACTTCTCGGCCGAGTGGGAAAGGGGTTCTCAGCAAGAGGACGGAAAAAGCATAGCCACAAACGAACGCAACGCACGACATGGGGAGGCCTTGGTTGTCGCACGAGAGAGGCCCTTCCAGCAAATATGGACGAATGGACGGACGGACGATTTGATGGACAAGCGATCGCGCGGGCGTACAGTACATACAATCAACCCACACGTTCTGGTACAACGGCAAGAAGTATGGGGAAGAAACCTTGACCAAAATTAGCGGTGCGCCAATCCAGTATCAAACCGTTGGCCATCGATGTTGGGGTAGTCGCCGCGGCTAAAGCCTCCTGCATCTCTGCCTAGGCCGAGTATGTCGTGCAAAGTCTTTGGGCGATGTCGGTTCGCGGTTTTGGATAGGCGGGCGTGAAGTTTTATCTCTCCACCGGTTTGGGCTCCTTTTGTGTACTTTCTCTCAGTAGTCTGCCATTCCTGTAGGATATACGGAATCGAATCGGGTTGAAATTCAACGTCACACGCCTCTCAAGTCTACTTGAAAGGGCCTCTCGTCTGTGACGGGGCACCGGGTGTTGCGAGATGCTGTCCACCTAGCTACACTGGCTGCACATGTGAAGGGCTGAAGGCCTTGTCCTAAGACTATGAACCTCGTCTACCTTGAACACACGAAGCACAACGAGCTCCCAAGCCTGTGCCTGCTTTCTGAGGTGGAGAGAACTGCACGTCGCAGACGCTTGGGCCAACAATCCAGGGTACGACCTAGGTCCTACGATACCGGGGGTCCCTCTCCCTCTGATAACGTACGGTGCCACATGTGGGGTCCAAATATTGGCCATTACCTCAGTGTTCTCCGCACCTACCACAACAAGACAACGGCTCCCATCAACACAATTCCCCTTGTCCACCATCGTACCTGCTCAAATCGTTCCAATTGCGCTAAAAGAATCGGAAGGAGAAGGAAGAAAAAAGAGAGAGAGAGAGAGAGAAAGAGATAGAGAGAGATAGATGGAGAGTTGGAGAGGAAAAGAAGAACCGGAGATAAAGAATACCTATGGAACTCCTCTACGACGACCCATGCTCCGACTCGGAGTGCGACGAGTGCCACGTGGAGCAACACTATGGTCAGCACCCGCGCGGCCGCTTGCCGGTGCACGAGAGGTCTAGGGCGAGGAATGCGTCTGATGATGATGTGGGAAAGAACGAGGAGGAACGGCAGCCCGCTGTGGAGATTGGGGGTGGGAGCAATAACGCGAGTGGCCCGAATCGCATCTTGATTGATACGGATCCGGTGAGTTGCGGTGGTGTTGAGTTGTATGTATGAGGGTAGGCGTGTGTTCCTCGGAAGATGTTTTCTTTTGTTCCGGCTTTTCTCCTTTCACGGCTCGCGAGTGTCTTGTTTGGTGGTGGATGCATTATGCAAAACGGACATCATGGAAGAGTTTGATTGCCATTCGCTGACCATACGTGGCCGCTGATGATAGGGAGTTGACGATGTGCTCGCGCTACTGCTGGCATTCTCGGCGAAGAAGGAGGAGTTGGAGGTTTTGGGTGTGACTTTGACGTGGGGAAATATCGATGTCGTCAGGTGAGTTTTGGGAGCACGTCCTGTTGCAAACACATTTTCCTTTCTCCTCTCGAGACCTGGATTTTTTCTTCTGTCGACTTTTCAAATTGGAGGCCCTCTGATTCTTGTATAGCTGCCTTCGAAATGTCGTCTCCATGTTTCACTGGATCGAAAAGGAGATGGAGTGGAGAAAGGAGAGAAAGCAGCCGGAAGGCTTTGAAACGTTGAGGAAGACTAAACCATTCGGTGTGTATGGTGCCATTTGGTCTTGAGGAAGATGGACTTCTGATGCTTCCCTCCACAGTCGCTGTGGGCGCTCAAGAACCCCTGGCCGATCAAATCATGATGGCTGATTACTTCCGTGAGTCCCATCTCAACACAATTCGGTCAAGTATCACTGCTCACTAAAATAGATGGCATTGATGGACTTGGCGGCATACACTCGAGCGTAAGTGCCACTATGCCTTTGCGATTCTCCGTATAACTCGAGACAGCACCCACATCTTACTCCAGGAGAGACCTGGAAAGAATTGTTTGCTTCGGTACTCTCGTCCTCCGATAAAGAGACTAAAGAAGCAGCTCGAGAAGCACAGCAACCGAACGCCCTTTTTACGCCATCAAACCGCCGCGCTCATCAAGAGATTCTGCGCGTCCTCAAGGAGAATGAACCAAACACGGTCAGCATCGTAGCGATTGGACCGCTCACAAACCTTGCTCTGGCCGCTGCTGAGGATCCCGAGACGTTTCTCAGAGTCAAAGAGGTCGTAGTCATGGGCGGTGCTATTAAGGAAATAGGAAATGTACGACCATGCCCCCGTCCCGATCTTGCTCGAATTTTCATCAAAGCACCACCTTTCAATCTGATCAAACAACCCCCAACGCCGCTAAGAGCATCGCTAAATGCTCGCAACCAGGTCACTCCCGTCTCGGAATTCAACTTCTATGCCGACAGCGTGGCAGCAGCTCGCGTGTTCGCACTTACATCGCCCATTCCCTCGACCACGATGCCCCCTGTGCCACCAACACCGTCAGGCTCAAACTCACCTTCTCCAACACATTTGAGCCCTTATCCACCGAATCTATCGCGCACCCTCAAGCTCGTCCTCTTCCCGCTCGACATTACCGAGACCCACGCGCTCACCTGCGCAGACTTCACCAAGCTGACCAAGCCCCTCGTCTCTGCCATCTCTCCATCCCCACTCGCAACGTGGGTCACGGTATTTGTAGAGTCGACCTTTGCGAAAATCACGTCGCTCGCGTCCGCGCCGCCCGAGGACCCAGGCGACGTGACGCTCGCCCTGCACGATCCGCTGACTGTTTGGTACGCGCTGTTCCCCAGGCACCGCAGCTGGGGTTTCGCCAAGCCGGACGGCGAGGACATTCGCGTGGAGACGAGCGGCCAGTGGACGCGCGGCATGTGCATCGTGGACGAGCGGCTGTACGCGCGCAGGACACACGGCCCGGAAGACGCTGAGATTCCTGGCGATGCGGGTAATTGGCTGTCTCCGAAGGCCGGTAATCGTATTAGCAGAATGGCCCAGAGCCCAGGGCCCGAGAGGTTTGGTCGGATTATGCTGGCGAGAATTTTCCAGGTGGACGGTGGGAAGGATTGCTTCTAGGGAGAAGCGGAGACGACTTTCGATAGGAGTGGGCGGTAATCAGATAATCAAACGGATAGGGATGCGAAGCAGAGACAAGCGTCCATTCCAGCAAACAAAGCTTTTTTCTCGGCCTCATCTATGCAGCTTTTCCCGTATGACAATTCTGGCCTTTCCCCTTTTCCACGGTGCCAATCTCCGTTGCCTGCTCCTCGCAGTACCGCGCCATGTCAATGTCCTTGGAGGAAAGTCCGCGGGGTACGTGCGTCGTCCAATGCACATCGACGCTCGAGGGTTTCTTTCACGTTAGCGTCGTCGGCGCCAGATCGCATGCACCACATACCAGCCCCGCGGGTGGATAGGTAGAGAGAGGTCAAAAGAGGGGGAGACTCACAATCGTTATTGTTGCATGGTGGCTCCTCGATTTACTCCTCACACCAACGATGCTAAGAAAGTCCTATCAAAAATCAGTGGAAAAGACGCGCAAACAAAGTCGAGCAAGCTCATACCAGCGCCTTGGTGTACGTCTTGAAATGAAACGTCTTGCGCAGCCCCATCTCCTCCGCGTCCAGCTCCCAGCCGTGCTGCACGAGCACTTGCGTATTCTGTGCCAAGAGACTCTCATCAGAGCCGGGCGCGAAGTTGGGCGTCATCCGGATGCTACTGCTGCGATACCACGCTCGCTGCGATTGAGTGCTTGTAATGGAACCGCGAAAGCGCGGAGTTGCGATCGCACACTTGGGCTGCAGGATCAGGCGCTGGACACGCTGCAGCTGCGACCCAGTCGAATGAGCAATCGCTGTCATCAATACCTTTGTGCTTAGTTGTAGGCTCAACGGGAGAGAGTTTGCTGTAGATGGGTGTGTTTTGGGTTGAGTTTCCAGGAAGCGTTGCACCAGAAAGTTTGTGTTCCCGCACGTCGCAGCGTCCGAACACCGGTTGCTTGCTGTTAGCAAACAACATGCTTATCATCTACACTCACCATTTTCAACATGGCTTCCTTTTTCTATCTCATCTGCTGCACATTTCCAGTCGTTGCCTTGGCAAATGTTGTTCATGATGAGTGTTTCAACTGCGTCCATGGCTGATCCAGCCATGCTAAAGAAGATCGGCAAGCTCTTTGGGCGCAACGTAGGTCATTACGTCAATCTTCCCCAGATTGTTGTTGTCGGAGACCAGTCTAGTGGCGAGAGCTCCGTCCTCCAAAGTCAGCCGCTAGTTTCCCAGTGGTCGCATCTTGGCTGATACATAATAGGTCAAGGCCGAAGTCAACCACCTTATTGTAACGACGCTGTTGCGGTTTATCTGCTCTTACGGGTATGTACGCGAAAATCTGCACGCCGTGCTAGTGGATCAATTGAACGAGTGGTACCGGAAGGCGTTCGACCAAGTCAAATTTGTCTTGCACGTCGAGCGCTACGGCCGCGTAGCCACGATGATACATGATTTCGCCATCAACCTCGAGGTTGTGAGCTATCTCGGTCATTGTTGTGTCCATTATCTGATGCCCTTGAGACCAAATGTTCCAGCCGCCAGCAACGCATATACGAGGACGCTGCCTCGAGATCTTTCTCCGACCCCTCACATGGTATCGTCGTGTGCCTCTCAGATCTCGCAGAGAGTCGCCAGGATGTCCAATTAGGACCATATTATCCAGGACCTTCATAATGTCTTGGAATCGTACTAAAAGGTCGCTCGGAAACTAATACATTAGACATGTGTGCCGTAGCATATCACCTCATCTAGTGCACAGGTGATCTGATGATGAATTCAAACACAGCCCGCTTGGCAAGATTCATGATAGCTTCAAAGGGTAGCCGTTCTAAACTAGATCACGATATAGTTGACCCATCCGGTCACAATCCTATGTGATACCTAGGATTCGCTTTTGGTCTCGCACTCCAAACGTCCTTCTTGTAACAAAGTTGGCTCAACTAGGTCGCTCCCAGATATCCAGGATAGTGCAATCCTTTGCCCATCTATGCAGCCGTACGAGTCTGATTCTTTTCAAGTATCACTCCTTTCCCAAGAATACACTACAACTGTAAGAACACAAGGAATGAAATCTTCGGGAGACTTTTGACCTGCCCCTTTCACTGTCCTCAATGGGTATGAACCCTTGCTGTATGCATATCTTAGGTTTGGTAACTCTGTTGAGCATGAGTATGTCAGTGGATAGCCGCCTTTTCGTTATCAGGTAAGTCCAAGTTCCGAAGCTTCCGTCGTGTAGAAAGAAGGTTTAGTATCAGTCTTGTCCTTTCTCCTTGACCACTTGAAGATTTGAAGGCCTTTTCTTGTTAAGTACCGCAGAAACTCGGGATTTGGAACAAAGAATAAGAGTTCAGATTGCAACGCAGGAGCCACCTCACCTCCAGAAATGCATCGACTGAATAAGCAGCATCGTCTTCTAAGCCGATTCTACGAGCCCCTTGTCTTGCTACATGCCCTTGGAAGAACAAGAGGAGAGCACGTGTCCCAAGCTCTCGGCGGCAGACTCGCGGATTTGTCGGACGGTCAGCTTCGCAGATTGTTCCTCAACCATCTTGCGTACAGCTGTGATTACGACAAAGGCGGCGAAACCGTGACTGCCGTTGCGCTGGAGACCCGTCCCCAAGGTCCGCGTTATTGGCTCAGGGCCAACAAAGGTACAGGGGAAAGAATGAAGCAATTTTTGGACCGCATTTTACAGATTTTGGAGCAATTGACACGCAGTCCGGACAATATATTGAAGAAGGACTTGGAGATGATTGCCAGAAATTGCATAAGCTTTGGTAGCCATCGCATAAAAAAGTACCGGTGACTGCTCGCTCCACAGCGCCAAAGGTGTTTGAAGGCGCTCTCCGACGACAAGTCTCATGAGGGTTCGCTAGAGTTTCTCGTCCATTGTCAACAGCTGCTGAACAACGGCAACAGGTTGCGAGCTTCGTCGCTGGTTGGAAGGAATTGAATTCGATCGGGATAATGCCTTCGAATTTTGCCAGTGGGCCCACGAAGCAAGAAAGGCGCTTCAAATGAAAGTTCTCCGCGCTCGGGGCCACGAGGACCAGGCTCTCTGTAATCACTGCGTCCATGCAAGTCCGTTCCAGCTTACCAGACACTATATCGGACGACTAGGTCATCATTTCCAAGTCGCCGCCACATTACTTGCCGCTGCAAAGAGACTTCCTCAGCTCTTCGAAGGATTCGAGGTCTGTTGTCTAAACACTGCATTCTCGTCCCATGAACCTCCAGTTGCGGACACAAAGACGAATCTTGACAGCATTATCGTGCGCATGTTACCGAGCGGTGCCACCGATGATGTGCGTCGCTACCAGAGCTTGCTTACCATCATGGACCGAAAATTCAGCATCTTCTCTCGCTTTTTGAAGTCTTATGAAGACAAGAACTTCCGTCCTCGGGTGCACTGTGAGCTGGCGCTCCTCGAGCATTTCTACGCCAACCGTATTCCATTCTTTGATAATGACAAGTTCATCGGCTGCAGCAAACCGGCATGCTACTGCTGTGCGCTTTACCTCCGAAACCATCCGGGAGGGTTTGCAGAGCCTGCGTCGCATCAGAAGATTTATCTGAATTGGTCCCCGCCGGGCTCAGTGTTCCAGGACCAAGAGAAATCGCGTGTCCACCAGCGTGATGTATTGAACAAGATGATACCGTTGATAAGGAGAGAAGTACTGCAACAAATTTCAGATTGCAGTGGCCCGGCCCGTTGGCATCCTGACTCTACAACTGGTATCGCCGATTCAAGTGCTCCATTCGTCGAGGAGAGAAACATTAGAGAAGAAAAGGCACAGCCAAAAAAGAAGAGAAAGAAGGAGAAGAAGAAGAAGAAGAAGAAGAAGAAGAATACGACGACGACGACGACGACGACGACAAGGAAGGCCGTTTTTTGTCATGAAACAATGGGAATGTCGGATGTTTAGAGCTTGCTTACTTTGTCAAGGACTTTTGGGGGCAATGGCCAACGTAAGGTGTGCTGTTGATCGGTGCTTCTGCAAACGTTAAGCTTTTTCCTTCGACTTGCGACTTTGCTAGAGACAAGCAGACCAGCTTTAAGCACGACGGCGGATTTCTGGTCGAAAACAATGGCCATTTCACGCTGTCGATTCTCTTGACCAAGAATCAAATGTTTGTTTTCGCCCAAAACGCACGAGTATGCAGCATATTGCTACCTAGAAGACATGGAATATCTACAGCTGCGCACTCGCACCGCCCACCGGTTTGTCTACAAAACTACCAAAGTACTCATTGAGCGCGTCGACGGTCCCTGATCCTTCTACCAACCTGACAACCGCGCCAACGTAACCATCCGGCCGTACAACAACAATGCCACCTGTTTCCTCGCTTAAGCCCATCTTCGCATGTGCTGCCGCGCTGGCGTCTGGTACGCACGGGTCTGGCTTGTCGTCGGCAAACACCAGGTCCTTGTACCGTGCCAGCAAAGCCGGCAGCAACTCGTCGATTTCAATTCCGCTCCGTTTTGCCGCGAAGACAGTGGCAAAGGTGAAAAAGTGCGAGTGAGGGTTGTAGCGCTCGTGGTATGAGACAGAATCTCTGTCCTTGCGCTCAAAAACGGACAAGAAGCTGTTGCGCTTCGTGAGCGCAGCAGCAAAGTCGGACAGCGCCTTCTTCGTGCGCTGCGGGTGGCCGCCAAAGATGAAGATTCGGAAAGAGCCGTTGAGCGGGATCTGCTGCTCCAAATGTACCACGTTGGCGTCGACGACGCGGGTGACCGTCGCGTTGTGGAGGATGCGGCCGGTGCGAAGTTTGGTGCCATTTTGGTAGGAGAGGAAGAGCGGGGAGCGAGCCGGATGTGAGGATGACCAGTTGAAGATGTTGGGATTGTATGCGACGCCATAGCCCGAGGTAAACTCGCACGACTCTTTGAAGGTCTTGACAAACTCGTTTTCCTCGACATGGTGATCCTTTGCGAGTGTGCTGGCAGCACCAACCTCGTGGCTTGATGGAATACGCGACGAGAAGAGCTTGGCGTATTTGGCATCAAAGTTGAGCAGATTCTCCGCGATGAGGCGACGCTCGGATTCGTACGTCTTGAGTACGGAGCGCTTGGCAACCCCAGACTCGACGTAGTGAATCTTCCATGCAAGATTGGCTCCGTCGAGGAAGGCAGTGTTCATTCCCTGGCCAGCCTTTGGACTGTGGGTGTGGCAGCAATCGCCGCCCATGAATACTCGCTCGTCAAGGGTGTAGCGATCTGCAAGACCCTGGCCAATTGGGTAGACGGAAAACCACTCGACTCGATCCCACTTGATGTAGTACGGCTTCATGATTTTCTTGGCCGCGTTTTGAACCTCTTCCTCCGTGGCAGTTCTCCGAGGATTCCAGTCCGGGTCTGTCGACGACGCAATCTGGATGTACAGGCGAACCATGTTGTCTTCTCGGGGAATGACCATAATGGATCCAGCGTCAGAATGGATTGTGCATTTCATCTGCCAAGGTCAGTGGCGCTTTCCAGAAAGGGAGAATACAGCATACCTTGATATCCGGGAAATCGGTCTGAACCACGCCGTCCATGACGCCCCAGACATGCGCAATGGGGTCTTTGTGCCGCATCTCCACACCCAGTTGATTCCGAATGAAGCTTTTTGCGCCTTCTCCGCTAAAAAGATATTTTGCTCGCATGGTTTCCTTTGCTCCGCTGTCCACATGAGCTATGCTGACAGAAACAGGGTATTCTGTGTCTTTTCCATCATTTTCAAACGCAGTGATGGTCCAAGGTCTTTGAATGTTGCCTCCATGCTTCTTAATGTCTTCAATAAACGCCCGCTCAATCAAGCCCTGGTGTAGCAAAGTCGTGAAGGGGTATCGCGCATCAATGAACTGTGGACAACTTGCCCACGTCCCGGTCCGGAGGATGCCCTTTGCGCCAGGATCCCAAAAGGCTACTTCGTAGACTTTGGCGGGATCGTGGGACATTATCCTCCGCTTGAGGCCCATGTTTCGGAGCAAGTCCAGTGACCGAGGTTGGATGCCGTCGGCACGACCTGTGGGGGTCGGCTCTGCCCTGTTGTCTATGTGCTTGATCTTGTAGCCCCATCGCTGGAGCTGGCATCCGAGCATCAGTCCAACCGGACCGGCGCCAACGATGACAATGTCGTATGTTTCCATCTTCGGCTGCTCGGAGTGGTTCAGGGAAGGGGGAAAGCAAGATGGCGGAGCGAAAAGAAGGGATTTACGCCCTCCGTAAACCTCAGGAGGAAGAAGGTTTTAGTATGTTATCACCGCCTTACCTCACGGCAAGTGAATGAGGCAGATAACGGTTCAGTGAAGCGGACGAAATAGCGGGTAGATGATCACGTTGAAGGCGTCATTACGAAGGACGCTCGGTAACGTGGCGCAAGACTGCTGTGGGCAGCGGCACGGAAATCGGCCATTGACGCTCTAGCAAATGATGGACCCGAAACGATAGCCGCGAACAATTTATGGGTGATAGGTGCGGGGAGCCAGGGTGCATAGGCGTCATACGTCTGCTCCGGATTATGATTTCGGCATCTCAGCCCTTGCGGAATGCGGACACGGCAAATCGTCTACGAGCCAGCCACAATTATCTTATCCAACAACCTGTGCAACGAATTGAAGCCACTATGCCACTACAACTGCTTTGCAGCATCTCGTCCCGTCGACCACTCACGCACGTCATGGTCGATGTTCGGAATCGTTACTTCAGCCACACGTCGCCCACTTCGCATTGCCTCGGCCACCGAATGTCGTTGTGACCCCGTGTCCGTGTTTGCAGCAAATCCACCGAACTGCATTAGCTGTTAACAATCGCTGATGGCCTACGACAAAGCCACCTTATAGTCGGCCAAATCCCTGTGAAGTTTCGTTCAAACAGATGCTGAAGATATGATCTGCATAAAAGAGCCTGGCCCGCAGTTTACCCCACAGCGCGAGTGGGTCGCGCAAAAAATGTCATATCCCGTGGTTCTGCCATCACCAGTCGATTTGACATTTCTATTGTGACCCACTTGCCCCGGATTTTTGCGCAATCCCGGGAGCATGGCTACATCCGTTCTGGAGCTTACCAAGACCCCTCGACATGACAACATATCAAATGCTGGGGCGCTGTTGTTCAAAATTGCGTAGAAAAATATTGGCATAGAGCATGGCGTTTCTCTACGAGATATCGGATGTGTTTGCAGACCACAAGGTTGCCTCGTCGCTCGCCGTCGCCTTTGCATCCTTGGCGGCATAGCTGGTCTACAACCGCATCTTCTCTCTCCTCGCCAATATCCCCGAGCCCGTTTCGGCGAGCATGTCGAGATACTGGAGGGGTAAAACCTGCATTGGACTAAGTGAGCAAACCGCATTCTAAACATTCGATTTTGCTGATGACAAGTTGCAGATATCAACAGCTGGATGGGAATGTCAAAGGCGAGTTCGTCCCTGTATTTGGTATGACGACTAACATGACGCAGCTTATTACAACGCTTTTCCTGCGCTACGATCCGCAGCTGGTAAACCTGGAAGCTGAGTGGACTGACAGTTGTCAGTAGGAATACTTTTGCCTCGGATTGAGCTCGTATCGACTCTTGCTGGTGAATTGGTCGTCATATACTTACCGTTACGACAGATGGTTTGTCATTCCAAAAGACCCTCACACAATCTTGCACCCAAGAAGGTTGGCCCAGCGATCTGAAGTCTATCCTGTCCCCGCATTATGAGCTTGACGAGAACCTGGGGTAGACCTGGGTAGCGCCATGGTCGATGGACCTTGATGACGATGGACGAACCACAGCGCGAGCGCATACCGATAAGAACCGTCGCAACTGATTAGGGCACGAATCTTGAAGCCCGTGCACTTTCGCTGCGTTCAAAGTTGCGAGGAGGCTGCCGAATTGACTTGATTTGGGTCGTGTTGGGGAGGTGCTGGCCCAGG
>JAIFKG010000320.1:0-38385 GCA_020351975.1 Phyllosticta ampelicida | reverse complement strand
AACCCGAATTGCAACTCTACTACACTCTTACTTCCACGTGCCTAGATACGCGGTGTCTTACTAATTCTCAATATAGGGGGATCTTAAGCACTTTTTCATCGCATAGTAAACACAGGAGTACATCCTAGCACGATAGATCATGTAGAGACGGTTATCCTCCGGAGCCAACTCAGGGAAGAGAGATATTCAATCCAAAGTCTCATCGGCCCCCATTGCGCTCCTCTCCTGCCTAGGGAAGGGGCTAGAATGCCTACCTGCAACGTGCTGTTACCCGTGACGCGGCCGCCTGGCTACCCACCCGCTACGCGTCTCGCTGCACCAATTCAGGCGTGGCAGCAGATTCCTTGCGCTGGTAGCCTTCTCACGGCGCGCACGGATTCTTCTTATCCCGGCTGCCCTTGGTTATCGAGTGCGTACGCACGAAACCCGATTCGTCTCTCCTTTTTATGTATAACAGGAGTCTCTTTGCGTGAATCATAACAAACGGATGATGGAAGATATGCTGGCTTCCAGGCACCATCACACGAGGATGGCAGCGCCAGATAATGTCCTCTGCTGCAACTGAATGCATCCATTGATTGCCTGCGAATCCATGTAGGGTAGTGTAGCTATCCCGATATACATAAATGCATCCATCAAGTCCTTCCTTATACGCCTTCGCATTCCTTTCCTCAGGCTTCATATTTCCGTATTTCCGTATTTTCGTATTTCGAGCCACCAATCCACAACATGACAGACCGTCCACCCACCAACTCACCGTTCTTACGTATCTGCCAATCAAACGCCATCCTCCCATTTAAATCCACTTCAAATCCAGACGAAAAAAGCAACCGGCCGAAATGAAACCAAAAGATCATAGAAAAAATAGGGAAACCAACAATCATCCAACCCACCTCCTCGCACTCTTAAACATGCGCACCCAAGGCCCAAAGTCGCCCCATTTCTGCTCCTTCTTCTGACCCTTGGGTTCCCAGCTGCCGACGGCCCCCAGGACCGTGCGCTCGGGGTGCGGCATCATGGCGAGAACGCGGCCGTCGGGGCTGCGGATGCCGGCAACGCCGCCAGGCGAGCCGTTGGGGTTGAAGGGGTAGCGCTGGGTAGGCTTGCCGCGGTTGTCGATGTAGCGAAGGGCGACGAGGCCGAGGGCGGCGAGCTGGTCGGCCGACGCCGTGGGCGAGGGGGAGGACGCGAACGAGGCGCGGCCTTCGCCGTGCGCGACGACGATGGGCAGCCGGCTGCTGTGCATGCCGTGCAGGAAGACAGAGGGCGCCGAGGCGGCGACGTCGGAGGATGAAGCGGCGTTCTGCTTGTGCCCATCGTCGAGGACTTCGGTCATGCAGACGCGCGCTTCGTACTGCTCGCTGACGTTGCGCTCGAAGCTAGGCCAGACGGTGGCGCAACCGGGAATCAGGTCCTTGAGGCGCGACAAGAACTGGCAGCCGTTGCAGACGCCGAGCGTAAACGTGTCGGGGCGCTGGAAGAAGGACTGGAACTCGTTGCGCGCGTCGCTGTGCAGCAGCACCGACTTGGCCCAGCCCTGGCCGGCGCCCAGCACGTCGGCGTACGAGAAGCCGCCGCAGGCGGCGAGGCCGACGAACGAGGCCAGCGAGACGCGGCCCGAGAGAATGTCTGTCATGTGCACGTCGATGGGCGAGAAGCCGGCGACGGAAAAGGCAAACGCCATCTCGGCTTGTCCGTTGACGCCTTCTTCGCGGAGAATGGCGACGCGCGGCTTGGCGGCGACCATGGAGGTTAGCGATGTGGTGAAGGGGAGGATGTTGTCCGCTGGGTTGAAGGTCAGTTTGAAAGAGAGACCCGGGTCAGAGTCGTCGAGAATATTGTCGTGCTCCTCGTCTGCGCAAGACGGGTTGTCACGCAGACGCTGCATGTGGTACGAAGTTGCGGCCCACAGCTTCTGGAGCTCCTTCCTGCTTGCCTGGTAGACAACTTGGGCTGCAAGCGTGAAGACCAGGTCCTGCCGGTCGGCGGTGGGGACGCGTCCAATGCGCTTGATCATACCCGGGGGCGGTCCGCACGTGGCGAAGCACCTATTGAACTCGATGACATCCTTTTTCCTAACCTGGAAGACGGCACCAAGCTCCTCGTTGAAGAGACCTTCAACCAAGTCCTTGGTGTCGCCGCTGCGGCAAATGTCCTCCAGCATAATTTCGAGACCGGTGCGGCCGGCAAAGGCCATCTCAGCCAGAGTGGTGAAGAGACCACCGTCCGAACGGTCGTGGTAGGCAAGGACGATGCCCGCCTCATGGAGCTGCTCGACGGCATCGTAAAAGTCCTTCAAGCTGTCGGCGTCGCGGACATCAGGGGCCTCGTCGCCGACCTGGCCAAATACTTGGGCAATGGCAGAGCCTCCCATGGCCTTTTTGCCCTGAGCAAGGTCGACGTAGAGCAGCACAGTCTCGCCAACATCCTCAAAGCGCTTGAGCTCTGGCGTCCACGTGTTTTCAGCGTCATTGACGGGCGAAAAGGCCGAGACGATGAGCGTAAGGGGCGCAGTGACCTCCTTGGCCTCCTTGGTCTCCTGGTCCTGCCACTTCATCTTCATCGACATCGAGTCCTTGCCGACAGGGATGCTGACACCCAGCTTGGGGCATAGGTCCATGCCAATGGCTTCGACGGCCTCGTACAGAGCCGAGCCCTCGCCAGGATGGCCAGCAGCTGCCATCCAGTTGGCAGAGAGGCGGACTTGAGAAAGACGGTCAGGAAGGCTGGCCGCAGCCAAATTCATCAGAGATTCGGCGACAGCCATTCGTGCTGAGGCGGGCGCAGAGATGAGAGCCAGGTTGGGCTTCTCACCCATGGCCATGGCCTCGCCCGTGCGGCAACCCTGCATGAGCGAGGTTGCAGTGACGGAGACATCAGCGACGGGCGTCTGCCAGGGGCCGACCATCTGGTCGCGAACGGTGAGACCGCCGACAGTCCGGTCACCAATGGTAATCAAAAACGACTTGGAGCCGACGGCAGGGAGGGCAAGCACCCTCGAGACGGCCTCCGAGAACAAGCCTTGCGGCTGGACGTTCGGCGCGTAGATGCTCAGGCTGCTATCAAAGCCGGGCAGCTTCAGCTTCCTCGAGTCGGCAACCCTCGACATCTTGGGGGGTTTGCCAAAGAGAATCGACATGGGCAGGTCAATGGGCTTAGGGTAGTCCTCGGAGTCGCGGTCCATGAGGATGAGCTGGTTGTTGTGCGAGGACCTCTCGCCAGTCGCTGTTCCAACGATGGAGAAGCCGCAGCGCTCCCTCGTGCAAATCTTCTTGAACTGCTCCAATCCCTCTGGTGCGACGGCCAAGACGTAGCGCTCCTGTGCCTCGCAACACCAAATTTCGAGGGGGCTCATTCCCTTGTCCACGCTGTCGACCTCACGCAGCTCAAATGTCGCACCGAGGCCAGAGTCGTGGACAAGCTCGGGTAGGGCGTTGGAGAGACCACCAGCGCCGACGTCGTGAATGAAGCGGATGGGGTTCTGCGCGCCAAATGAGGTGCAAGTGTTGATGACTTCTTGGGCCCTCCGCTGGACTTCGGCGTTTCCACGCTGCACGCTGGCAAAGTCGAGGTCGACATTGCCTTCACCGGACTGAACACTTGATGCGGCACCACCACCCAATCCAATGAGCATGGCAGGGCCACCGAGAACAATCAAGTGCGCTCCGGACGGCACAATCTCCGGGTCCTTGAGGGCGTGCTGGGGACGTATGGTCCCAACACCGCCGGCAACCATGATGGGCTTGTGGTATCCACGAATCTCCGTCTCCTTGTCGCTGGTGGGGAGCTTTGTGGTGAGCGTGCGGAAGTATCCCGTGGTGCAAGGACGTCCAAACTCGTTGTTAAAGGCAGCACTCCCGATGGGGGCCTCGAGCATAATGTCCAGGCTGCTAGCAATGTGGCCTGGTCTGCCCACCTGCAACTCCCATGGCTGCTCGAAACCGGGAATGTGCAGGTCCGAGACGCTAAAGCCGCAGAGACCCGCCTTCGGTTTCGAGCCGCGGCCGACGGCGCCCTCGTCGCGAATCTCACCACCAGAGCCGGTGGCAGCACCCGGGTATGGCGAGACGGCCGTGGGGTGGTTGTGCGTCTCGACCTTGGCGAGGTAGTGGACTTGCTCGCGCGTCTGCACCCACTCGCCCGACGCGTTGTTGGGGCTCCAGTGGGTGGCGTTGAACCCCTCCATGACGGCGGCATTATCGCTGTAGGCGCTGACCGTGTACTTGGGGTGCTGCTTATGCGTGTTGCGGATCATGCCAAACAGGCTCATGGGCTTCTTGACACCATCGATGGTCCAGTTGGCGTTGAAAATCTTGTGCCGGCAGTGCTCCGAGTTGACCTGCGCAAACATGAACAGCTCCACGTCGACCGGACCCCGCTTCAAGTGCTCCGAGTATGCTTCAACCAGGTAGCCAATCTCAGCTGCGTCGAGCGCGAGGCCGAGCTCGCGGTTGGCCTTTTCCAACGCTTGTCTGGGCGTGGTGCCCTCGGCGAAGAGGTCGACGCTCGTTGCCGGCTTGGGCTGGCTCTCGGCAAAGGTGTAGTTGAGGTCGGGAGCGGTTCGGCTGATCGTCTGCGTCATGCGGTCGTAGAGAAGGTCGGGCCTGGGAATGTCTTTGTGACCAAGGTGGTGGTCAGCGGGGTAGGTTGCCGCAATCACCATGCCCCTCTCGATACGCTTGACCACGGTCTTGAGCCCACATACGTGAGCGATTCCTGTGGCTTGCGAGCTCCATGGCGAAATGGTGCCTGGTCTGGGGCAGACGTAAAAGAGAGCCGTGTTTTTGTCGCGCGGCTCGGCATTGCGATTGAGGGAGTCGAGGATGGTCTGGTAGAGGTGGTGGTTATCAGCAGGCAAATCTCCGTAGTGGAGCAGCTGCTCAATAATTCTGAGCTGCTGGTCCTGCAGCTGGGCGACGGGGTTGACAAAGTGAAGCCATATGGCGCGGACTTCGGTAGCGCCCAGCTCGCGCGCGAGCTTGGCACAGCGGAATTGCGAAAAGGCAGAAGAGCCTGGGAGGACCAGGTAGGGGTTTTGGGTCGCAGCCATGTCCAGGCGGCACCTTTGGCTTTTGTCTGGCTCGGAGCGGAGTGAGAGGTCACTGCATCGAAAAAGTTCGGAGAGGCGCGCCTGAGGGAGCAAAGCCAGTCGGTATGCTGGCGGGGGCGGGGTTCGCCGAGCTCCGGCTCCGGACCGTGCGGTCCGCAAGAGGCTGAGGGAAAAAAAAAAAAATTAAGAGACAACCTTTTATATTCATCAACAACAAGGTACAATCAGATACCAAAGCTTCAAACACATGCCAACACATCTTCCCCAGCGTAAACATGCCTCCAAGCGCTCCAAACGAACGTATTCTAGCCCACACACCTCGAAACCAAAACCGACCAATCAGAGTGACGTAGATACTGCTGCCAGGGGCAGCATGTCTCCGGAGTACCGTCAGATATCCAGAGCTAACATGTGAGCCCTCGCCTCGCAAGGCACGTCAATTACAGCGGGAAAATATGTGCCAGTCTCAGAGTTTCTTGGCCCAGGATCCAGCTAGAGTACGATATATGAGGATTTCCCCGATTGATGATGTAACCAAGTCGCAATGGTAGGTAACGGAGAGTTGCCAGGCGTCAGCAAGCGCGAGAGCTGTAAGCGGAAGCAGTCATGACTTGCTCACACGCGGCGGCGCCGACAGATGGGCAGGCAGGTAGGGAGAGAGATTGGAAATCTGTACAATTGCTCGGAGCCCAAACGACTATTGTACGTGCACAATACCGCCCGCGCAGGGCCATGATGATGATGATACATGTCGCACCTCCTTCGCGGTTCTTCTCGTTTGCCCTGCCTGGATCTACTCTGGCCGCAGACCCCACCCAGTCAACTTTCCCGTTCAAACCCCCCGTGACAAGCCCAGCCAGAAGCTCTACTGCAGCAGCAGCAGCAGTAGCAGCTAGAAGGTCACTGCAATCCATTACTTCAGGCTCTAACAACAACTATGACGGGTTGTCGCCGCTTATGCGTCCTCGGGGTACAGCTTCTCCTTGAGGACGATGCCGAGCTCTTCTCGCAGGGGCTCCAACTCCTTCAGGTACTCCTCGTACTGGCCCTTGTTCTCGACCTTGGACTTGATGCCTGTAGCCTTGATCAGCCAATTGATTTGCATTGTACGATTGACGGTGCAAATGATGCATCCGCTACGGACGAATGCCACCGTTGACTCGTGCAGAGCGACGCACCCTCAAAGATTCGGACGGCAGTGGGAAAGTCGTTGACGCGGCGGGCGGCCTTCAGGGCGGCAGTAATGACGGAGGGCGCGGGGACGAGATCGTACGCAAAAGCGTTGTTGAGGTTGCGCTGGACTCAAGTCGTCAGCTTCGACATGTATCAAGTCACGTCGTCGGCGCAGCTGCGGCGCACGGGGACGCGGCGGCGGCACCCAAGGCAAAAGGAACCGGGGAATTACCTGAAGCTCAAAGGCATCCTGCACAGAGTCAAACTCCTTCTCGTACCTGTCAATCTCCCAGATGTCCATCAGTTGATCGGATCCTCGAGCGTGTTTAGTTTTTTGGAGACGGAAGGAGGCATTTGCATTCAATGGGAAGTCTGTGACGCCAGCTTGAAGATTCTGTTGTGGTCCAGCGGCGGGCGGTCATTGGCGTCGCAAACGCCCCTTGAACTGGTCCTCTCGTACCTGGCAGTAAACTCCTCAAAGCTCTCCTCGTGGTGGTCCCCGGAGAAGCGGGGCACCGTGGTGGTGAAGGACCTGGAGAAGCGCGAGCTCATGGGCGCCGCGGCGGCAGTGCGAGCGCGGAAAACAGGAGCGCGGCGGGCCGCGAGGCGGAAGACGCTGGCGGCCATTTGCAGTCTTTTTTTATCAAGCGGATTTGGAGCTGCGGGGGGAGGGCCGGGTTAACAGCGAGGTCGAAGGTTATGTGATGCCGACGGAGCGGGTGGGATGCGTTGATTTGAGCTGGTTCTCAGAGCCAAGTGATGTACGTTGATCGGTGGTCTGACGGATCCTTCCTTCGCCGAACGGCATGCCGGAATTTTGCCTGGTCGCCGGGCTCCAACGGCACCGTCACGTGAAGCTGAAAATCATCGTTCATCCAATTGGCCTCTGGACTTCGGCCAATGATTCTCCATTATTTACCAGCACCGGCGGCCTTTTGTCCGCCTTCCGCTCGCCCTCGCTATACACAATTCTAGGCGCGCTACCTCAAGTCACAAAGTAGTAGTATCCGTCATGTCCTCATCCGTCCCCATTTTTCCCAGAGGGGCCGCTTTCATGGATAACCGCCCGTCCTTTCGTACAGTAGTAATGATGATGACGATGATTATGATGATGATGATGATGATGATGATGATGCCAGGCCTTTCAACCCAAAAAGGAGCCAAAATGACAAGGGACCATTGGTCGAGAGCCAGGGTCTGCGCCTTGTTCTCCATAACTCCCTCCTACATCTAGACAACGCAACAAAACACGACGAAGCCTCTTCAACCTTCTTTGACTACCCAAATATCCTGCCAGGGTGGTCGCCCGCCCACCATCGTCGATGGCTCCTGTTTGAAGCTCATCGTCTAAAAAGACGCTTCTCGGCCATCGGGCCCACCAGTGAACTAGAAACGAATCTATGCCTTGCGAGACCGGGTGACGCGACCATTGTACGGAGTCTCTGTGGCGGGGGAAGAGTAACCGTTAGCCAGCGAACTGGAAGCACCACTCAGACGGCGGCGGACTGCGCCAACCGTGGGGACCTTTTCGTCCTTCATCTCAATCAGAGCGCTCTTAGCACGGCCGCGAGTCTTGGGTACCGGCTTCTTGTACGTCGCAATGTAGAAGAGAATGAAGAGGACGAGGTACGAGCTGAGGATGGCGATGCCCGAGAAGGCGGCAAACTCCTTGCCGGCGCAGTGGCCGGCGTTGGGGAGCCAGGGCCAATAGGTCGACGTGAAGTAGGTCCAGGAAGCAAAGTAGACGAAGCCTGCCATCATCATTATTATTAGCAGCTGCGCTCAATTGTTTTCAATTTTTTCAAATTTTCTTTTTCTTCTTCTCTCGTCGCATTCTTACCAAGGTCGAGAACAAACTGGATAATCTGCATGATGGTGATGTACTTCTTCCACCAGATTCTGATGCCACGGGCACTCTGGAAGTAGTACCAGTACATGACGACATGGACGCACAGGTTCAAGGTGATGGGGACCCAAGAAACGGCGGTCTGACCCATGAGTTGGGTGTAGCAAAGCAGTGCCGTGGCGCCATGGTGGTAGGTGTGCAAAAATGCTGGGACGCAATCAGCCGCAGGCCATGAATGGTCCATCATGGGACATACTCAGAGGCTTCTTCTTGAGGAAAAGGAAGCAAGTGTCGATGAGCTCGAGGTACTTGGTCAGGTAGTTGAGCTGCGAGGAAGCTGTCAGTCAGCCGATTCGCCAGCCCAGGCATCCAAAGCAAGACAAGGCGAACGCACGTAGTAAAGAATGACGAGCTTGTCGGTCCAACCGCCTTCGTAGTCGCAAATGGCGTGAAAGACGCCATTGCGCACCAGCTCGGGCAGAAGCTGCTCGACAAAGAGCGCCAGGAGGACCCCACTTATGGCCGTCAGGTAAAAATTGTGAATCTTGAACAAGCCATTGAGCTTGAGCGGCTCCCGATTCCGCATCACCTCCCGTCCGCCAAAGATTATGAGGTAGTACGAGGCCAAGGTCGCGACGGTGGCGGTGACGGTCGACATGGGCGTCTTGCCGGCGACGAATTCAAAGTCCTGCGGCCTGTAGCCCTTGACCGTCTCAAAGGCCTTTTCGAAAATGGGCCACAGAGCAATGCCGAAAGGGCGGTCGAGAGTCGGCAGGCCGACTTGGATCCAATCGGGCGACGCCATTGTGTGGTTTCTGTTCTCGTGCGGATGCGCGGACGAGGCGGGAGGGAAGGGCGTGAAAGTCTGGCTTGTAGCGTTGTAGTTGGAGTGTGCTCGCTAGCAGCCGGGGGGTGGTGTTTGCGCGCGGATACGAGACGGGCGCCGAGACGTTCCTTCTGCGCAGGAATGGCAGCGCAGGGACAGGGACAATGGACAGGGACAAGCGTGCTGCTGGCTGCTGGCTGCTGGCTGCTGGCTGCACTGGCACTGGCACTGGCACTGACGAAGCCGACGACGGGACGGGAGCAGACCTGGGGCGAGGGTCAACAGAAAACAAAATGGGCGACGGGACGTGTGGGTTAAGGGGTGTTCGGCGGAACCGAAAAGTGAAATTATGCCCGGGCAAGCTATGAAGCTATGAAGCTATGTCGGATTTCCCCTGGCCAACAAAACTCGTGCCCTTACGGCTGCTAGTCGCCAGTCACCCAATGTGCTCGTACTCCTAGCCCGTCCTCCGTCGGCAGCGGCAGCGTCCGTTGAGCCGTTGAGGGACATGCCGGCTCCCGTCCGCTGCCCGCCTTGCTTGAAGCTGAAGCTGAAGCTGCACTGCCCTGTGCTGCTCTCAAATGGCTTTCGATATATCCGTACAGCCGCGGCTGCTGGCGCCCGTCAGCCGACACGCCGACTGCCCTACTACTGCTACGGCAGCAGAAGAACATTGGCGCTTGGCAGCCGGGATTCCTGCCGTCTAAAAAGAAGAGCAAGAGAGCAGGAGGACTGGATAGCTGGATAGCTGGACAGCTGGACAGCAGGATAGCAGGATAGCAGGAGAGCGGGAGAGCAGGAGAGCAGGAGAGCAGGAGAGCAGGAGAATAGGAGAACAGGACAGCAGGACAGCAGGACAGCTCCAGCAGAACAGCAGAACAGCTACAGCAGGACGGCAGGCCAGCAGGACAGCAGTACAGCAATACAGCAGGACGGCAGGACAGCAGTACAGCAATACAGCAGAACAGCCACAGCAGGACGGCAAGACAGCTCGAGAGCGGTTTGTGAGCGATGTCAGAACTCCAACTCGCTTCACCGTCCAAGAGTCAACGCCAAGCCGTGACATTGCCGACTACCCTGCGCTACGCTGCCACTGCCCTCCCTCCGAGCCTCCGAGCCTCCGAGCCTCCGAGCTTCCAAGGAGTACGTCCGCAAGCCCATGGAACACAATGTACCCTCTGCCTCTGTCTCTTTCTTCCCCTCTCTCCCTCCTCTCTCTTTCAGCTTAAATGCTCCATGATCCCCCACCTCCTCGCGAAATCACCGTGCCTGAAAAGAGTCGAAAGCCCGCTCAGAGCGACCAAACACCGGGCTCGCAAAATGTGGCAAAATCTATTGCTGACATGGCCCCGATGGTGTGTGGGTGTGGGTTTACGTTGACTCGATCGAATCGATGGATGTCAATCTGCGTCTGCGTGGAAAGCCAAATGGGCGCGCCGCACGTGGTTAGTCAGCCGCATTGCAATTACGCGTGCCTGCTCGCAGAGCGTCGAGGCCAGGTAAGACTGAGACATTGCATGTGAGCGAGAGGAGATTGGACCTGTGTCGCCGGGTGGAGTCGTCGCCGCAGAAACGAACAGGCGGATCAGCTTGGGCCAGAAAGAAAGAGAGGGAGAGAGAGAGAGATAGACACTCATTTCGTCTATTTGACGTTGGTGTGAAGCCACGGGAGCACAAATACGAATGATGCAAAAACTCTCGCCTGCCTGCCTGCCTGCGTCCCTGCCTACCTGCCTATCTAGGTAACCTGAACGGGATAATGCGCTGCAATGCGGGGCCAATCAATCAATTGCAAAATGACGACGTGACAGAAGAGCCAAAGACAACAAACGTTCCGCCAGTTCCCATCCAGCCAGTATCACTCGCCAATTCCACACACAGAGACGCACAGAGACAAACGATTCCATTAGAAGAACCCTCCTCCCCTCCTCTCTTCCTGATAACCCGCCCTGAAAATGACATTTTGCTTGTTGACAACCACGACAAAAGATGAAGTGAGAAAGGACGCCCCAGCCATCGGTCGACATTATGTGGAAAACAAATGCTGTCCCATCTGCCCCATCTGCCCCATGATGACCCTGGCAGTCCAGAAGAGGCCGCGCATGAACTCTCTGCCCGTGCTCGATTCCGTGGTTTAAAAAGGATGCCGTTTGCTTCCTCGACGTCCTCTTGTCGGAGAGCCAAACGTTGATGGATGTTTGTGCATGCGTGGCAGTCGAATCGGTTGGAGGACCGCTCATGCTTGCGTCTGGTCTGGTCCGCATCTCGGACTCCCGTCTTGTCGAAGAATGGAAAGAGAAGGAAAAACAAGCCCTAAACCCCACTCCCGTCGCCCCCATGACACACAAAAAAAAAATAAACAATACAGCTTTCTTTCTCGCCTTCATTCCCCTCTTTTGGTGCTGTTGCTAGAGTTGGGTCGGGATCCACTCGATGATGCAGCGGTCATACCAGAAGACCCAGGCCGACTGCCGCTTCGATGTCGCCCTTGCCGCCGGCTATCGTCTGCGGACGTCGAGTTACGGTGGCGCCTCTGCTCGAAAAGGCCGCAGTTAGTTGGTCCACACCACCCGACACACCGCGACGTGGCCAAATCACGGAGCCAGGCGCGTCTCCTCTTTTTTTTTTTTTTTTCCTTCTTCTTTGTCTCTCCGTACAATCGGTGTCTAGAGAAACGAAATGTTTTCTAAACCGTTCTAAAGGTGTATACAAAGTGGGGTTGATGAAGAATTGAACGCTCCCGAGAATGCATCATGGACTGTCAAGACAGACTAACGTACCGCGTAGTCTTTGGGCTTCCGCTCCCTATTGGACATGGCGTCGTCTTGCAATCGCAGAGCTTCTAACCTCCTTTGACTGTCTTGGCTCAACGGGTCAGAGTCATCGACGTGCATTGGGGTGGCGCCTTTTGAACCGGTGGCGGGAAGGGGAATTTTATCGTTCACCTTCCCCGTCTTCTTAGACGCAGCCAGTTCGGCGAGCTTGTCCCAACGCTGCTGCCTCGACTGCTGTTCCTTGCTGGCGTTTTGCTGCTTCTCTGCGTACTCACGCGAGCACTCGTCAAATAGCTGCGGGTTCACTTCCATAAAGAGCTTCATGGCATTGTAAACCATGCCGTGAATTGTCCTGGTTTCCATCAGAAAGGTCGTTTCACACGTACGAAACACTCACCGGTTCCAGTGTCCCTTGGAATTCTCGTAAAGCGGAGCAAACATGATGGGAAGAATGACTTCCACGTTATCGCTGACCAGGTTGCAGAAGTATTCGTTGTTCCAAAAGTAGAGCGCTCTCTCGGCAACCTACACCTTGTGAGCATGCATCCAGTTTGGTCTGCGTTTCATCCAAACACACCTGGAAGTGAGGGCTGGCAACAGACTTGGCCAGCTGGTTGAAAAGTGGTTCCTGGACCTTGGCAAACTCGGCCGGGTCCATGACCTCGAAGATATCCTCGACCTCGTTCAAGAACATGACCTCCTTGGTGCTGTTGACCTTGGGCCAGTAGCGTAGAAGACCCAAAACGACCTGCTAAGCTGTTAGTGACGCGGATGACAACTGCGTCAAACCTGAACCTACCTCCTCTGTCAATGCCGCATCCTTTTCCAAAAACTGCACAATGCAGTAGGCCAACTGTGGATGGTACATGCTGAGACTTTTGACCTTGTGCAGCGGGATAAGGACGCGCGTCAAAAAGAGCTTGTGCTCCTCCTTTAGTGGCAGCGCAAAACCGTTGATGATGGACCCCAAAATTTCCAAAAGCTCCGCGATGCCGTTGAACCGTTCCGTCTCGTATATAAATTGGAAGAATACATTGTTGATGGAACGCCGGATGTAGGATCGCAGGTTCAGGAATTTCCCGTATATTCTGTGCAGCGTGGTCTTGAGGAAATCGCGCTCTCGCGGATCTTCGGAGTCAAACAATTCGAGGAGCTGAAAATGTTAGCCTTTAGATGCGGGGTTTCTGCGCGCAAGCATACCTGGAGGACGAAAGAATGATCAATGTACTGCTTGGCGATGTTGGTGTTGAAATCTTGACTTTCGATGAAGCGCAAGAAGAACTCGTACACGACCTGAATGTGTGGCCAAGCAACCTCGAGGACCGGCTCGTCTTCCTCGGGATCAAAAGCCTCGCCTTGCGGATTCACGGGCGGAGGGATTGGACGAAAAAGATTCTTGGCAAACATTTCCACGACGCGGGGGTACATGCGCTCCGTAATGACTTGTCGGTTGTTGGCAACGTAGTCCAGCAGTTCGTGTAAGGCCAAGCGTTTGATTTCCTTGGATTTCATGTCGCCGCTGGCATCGTTAAAGTCGAAGATGATGTTGCATTGATCAATCTTTTGCATGAAGAGCTCCTCGCGCTTGTTTGGAGCCACCTCGTGGAACCCGGGCAGCTTCTCCAGCTCCCGCTTGCTCTGATCAGAAATGTCAAACCGAGATGAGTGCTGGCGCTTTGGTGTCCTGATGCCCTCGGCAACGTCCTTTGGCGTTGTCTGTAGACGGTCGAAGAGCAAGGATTTGCTGCCGGCTTTGGGGGGCAAGAGGTCGCCAGGCATGGTCTCGGCAGCTCCAGGAGGAGGGACGTGCTAGAGATGAATCCAGTCAGACGATCGAATGTTTTCGGGAAAGAGTGGTGGACTAGTCTAGAAGCGCAGGGTGTTTAAGACATGGGGTACTTACAGGAGCGCTAGGACTGATGACAACACTCGGCGCCAACGGCTGGCCAGCGCGGGTTGGCGTGCCAGGGCCACCGCCGCTCATGCCATTATTGGTGGATCCCTGAGCCGTCTGCTGTCCGCCCATGTACTGCGATCCAGGCGTGAGAGAGTTGGGGGCGCCAGGCTGACCAGGCTGAGGAGGGGGGGGAGGGGCAGCATGGCTGCTAGCTGAGCCCGCATTGTCGCCTGCCCCCGGGAGAGGCTTGCTGCGCGGATCGATTGGCAGCTGGGTTGTCGACGAAGTAGGTGTTGCATGGGCGGAGCCGGCAGGAGAATGCGTGCCGGAGCCGCCGTGCGAGGGAGAGGCGGTGCCGGACTGGTCTTTTTTCTTTGAGGAAGACTTGGAATCGTGGGCACGTAGCTTGTCGGACTGGCAGCGCCAGACGTCAGCCGGGGAGGGAGGGGTCATGGCATTGGCAACTTACCACTCTCTGGCGGAAGCCTTTCATGGCTGAATGTTGCGCAGGTGCGCGAGTGAATGCGAGGTCGGTCCAAGGATGTCAGCGGACGAGGAGCAGACGTATTGGAGCAGCAGCCCTGGCAAATGTCAAAGGACTCGAAGCCCGACGCAGGTTGTGGACTTGGGGGAACAGGTGGCGTGCGACTGGCGCAAAGAAGAGTGTCCTGGGGCTTAGGACGTCGAGGACGGCATGGGAGGATAGGACGGTTGGCGATGTTGGTGTTGAGTCGAGCAGCTGCTGCGACGCGGTTATGAGGTAAGGTAGGTAGGTAGGCGACGGGCTGCGGTGGTGGTAGGGTGACGGCAAAGGGCCGACGAGGGACCGAGGGAGGGGCGCTGGGAGCAGATGGACAGGTTTCAGGTGAGGAACGGGCTAGAGTAGAGGACCGGCAAGGTAGGCAGTAAGTAGGAGCAGTTGACGAGTTGCGGTGTTGTCGTTGTTGTGGCGGTGGTGATGTTGGTAGTGGTAGTGTTGGCGGACAGTTGGGTCGTCGAGAGGCGGCGGGCTCTTAGGCGGATACCTAGGTTGGTGCAGCAGTCCGGGCTGTGGTAGACTGCAATCGAGGAGGTGATGTCCAGAGGGTCGATGCGGGCCTGGCGTTAAAGTGCCACCGCATGCCATGTACTCTCCACAGGTCGATGTCTTTTCACCGCCACACCAGCGTCGCTTCACCACTACAAAAAATTCATGGACGACGACCAGCTGCTCGAGGGCCTCTACGGCGATGCCTCCCTTCAACCCAGTCCGTCTGCCGGTCGCCACGGCGCTGTCACCGGCTCCGCGCCCGCCCTCGCCGTCCCACGCGACCATGTCGTAAGTCTGGAGCACCCATGCATCGTCAAGAACATTGACAATGGCCTCAAGTCGCTGGGCGGCGGCGTTATTGTCGACAAGGTTAGTCCTGCGAGTGCTTCTCCTGGTGATTGAATTCCTGACTTTGCCTAGTTCCTCCAAACCCGCAACCGGCAAAAAACAATTGGTGCATCCCTCCGCCCCGGCGATGTCATGGCAAAGCCTGTCATGTCGAGCTTTGTCAAGACGCGCAACATTTTGCTCAAAGTGACTGTGCCCAAGCGGACGGGTCGCAAGCGCAAGAGGGGTTCCGACGGACCTTGGATTGACGACCCGCGCCCACATGCCGCCGCCCACACTGATCCTCTCCTCCTGCTGCAGAGCCTGCGCGACAATCCTGACAACTACACCGTGCAAGCCATAGGCGTAAATCACGAGACTCACCGCTTTCGCACCCTGCCAGACTTTCAATATGCTACTTCTCAGCTGCCGCTCGCCCGCATGATGCGCGACACCCTCATGCCATTTCAGTACTCCAAGCTCAAGCATTTCAAGCTAGATGATTCCAGAGACAATAACCAACCCGACCAAGACGTGGGGCCCTCGCCGCAATTCACTGCCATCGATGTGCCCTATAATTACTCGTACCGCCAGAACCCGGCAGTCAAGCTTGTCCAAGACGACAAAGGCCGCGACATTACATACAATCCATCGGCTGGTCGAAAGTTCATTCTGCACACCATATCCATCGATGCCAAACACGCGCCCCATGAATCTCCTGTCCCCTTGCCACCCGAAGAGACGCTGGAGCCGCACATTCGCGAGACCATTGCCAACATCAGGGCGCTGTTGCAGAAGCGTCCCATCATGACCAAGAGGTATCTGCACAATAACATCGAAGCCCCCACAGATGATTCCATCCGCAGCTCATACGGCTATGTGGGGTATTCGTTCAATTCGGGCCCCTGGCGTGACACGCTCATCAGGTTTGGCGTAGACCCCCGAACCGACCCAAAGTACCGCATCTACCAGACGGTCATGTTCAAGATCCCCGTCACGCAGGGCAAGGAGTCGAGCGAAGATCCAAACAAGTGGATGGACTCCCGCACCGTCTTTCGTCGCGAGGGTAGGCAGAAGGGCTCGAAGAAGCTAACCCATTTATTCGACGGCCAGAAGCTGGTTCCCGACGGCAAGGTCTGGCAGGTTTGCGACGTGACGGACCCCCAGTTGCGCCGCATCTTGGACACGGACAAGCTGCGCTCGGCATGCAACATCAAGTCCGACGGATGGTTCCTCAATGGCACTTGGGCCAAGGTTAAAGTGCTGATGCGCGAGAAAATCGGCGTCATCATCAAGGGGGGTGTCCCCAGAGACGAGGACTATGCACGCATCGAGCTTTTCCCCGACGCCATCACACCAGAAAACTTTGCCGACACCTCAGTTGGCCGCCGCAGGACTGTGTCCGAGTCGGAAGTCAAGATCATAGGCGACATTCGCAACCTCGCCAAGGCCAAAGTCAGCAAGCTTACTCCGAGCGACGTTTCCGGGCTCTTGAGGACGGTTGAGCGGCAAGAGAATGTGGTAATTCAGGATGAAGAAGGTGCAGGAGAGCCCGGAGAGGGAACCCAGGAGCCAGCTAATGAAGAAAAGGCTGCTGGTGAAGACGACGCCAGCGACGCATCTGGCGCCGACGACGCTGACGACGACGATTCTGACGCCGAGGAAGACATGGACGATTTGATGGGACCGGACTACAGCGAGGACGACCAAATGGCCGCTGGAGGAGATCAGGAAGGCGAAGACGATTGACCAACTTCAATTCGACCCAAATCCCCGTGACATGAAGCAGCAGATTTTGCATGTCGCTCGCGTTTCGTCGAACACGCAGCGAGTTCTTGATCAATAATGACTTGAAAGGCGATCAGGCAACATTATACGAGTTAGAGCACGATATCCAAGCGAAGGTATTACAGGGATCCCCCCTCCATCCTTCGCGCACGCTCACCCCACCTTCGACCCACAATGCCCCTTGCCCCTTGCCGCTGCAGGTACGGTCGCGGAGGCGTCCTACACGACAACATATACGACAACACGCGAGTGGTTAATAACATCCGCCTCGCACTGCTGACCGTCGGTCTTTGACTACCTTTTCCCTGTAAAGCACAATGAACAACAGCGGCGCGCCCCCACTACTTCGAAGCTATGCACTACAACGACCCCGGGAACTCAAAAGTCATGCTCAGCAGCTGGCAATTGAACCTTGGATGTCACTATCGCCATGTCTGACGTCGTCCCCGCCATCTGGGTCTGTGCCAGGGGATGCTATAGGCGCAAAAGAGGCAAAACCCGCCCAGAAGCCAGACGAGGAAAAGACACAGAGTTAGACGAAACGAGAGGCACCGGCGCTGACTGCCTGGGCGGGTTTTCGTCGGACGAGCATGCATATCGGCTGGCCGCCCGGCCAATGCCAAATTGTCTCACGCTGGTCTTGGTCGCTCCTGCAAGCGGGGACCGCGTTCAGTTTGAGCACAGCAGCGTGAGGTCGGTGACGTCCTTGTTCTACAGGAAGAGCAGATCGGAGGAGGTACCAAAGAGTCGGATATGGCAGAAAACCGAGTGCATCGAATGTTTGCGCGCCGTGTCTGGCCGGGTGCGTTGTGTGATAGCGGCTCTCGACATCAAAGGTCTTGTTGGTGACTGACTACCTACCTACCCTACTCTGTCTTCATGATCATGCTCTACGCCTTTAAATGATACTACTGCGCTGTCGTCGCGGTTCGGCTCGATTTCAAAACGGCCACTTAGTTCTACGTTTGCCTGCTTCCCATTCAAGGGTGAGCTTTTGATCTTTGGTCATGTTACAACCCAACCGTCGTCCTTCTAGATTTACCACCTCTAACTCTATTTCGCGTCTCTTCGAAGCAACCTCGACATATTAGGCCCCCGGAACAGGTAATACCGACTCTCTTACGCACGCACGTCCCCGGTCCAACTCCCCAAATGCCTATCATTTAGGCCTCAACCCCCGCAAACCCCCTCTCCACCAACTCATCCGCATTCGCGTCCACCTCTCCCGGCGTCACGAGATCGGCATCTTCCATCTGTAGGCCCTGAGCCGCTGCCGTCGCTGCCATAGCATCTCCTGGCTCCGCATACGCATTCGCGCCATTCTCACCACTCACTGCACCATCGCCCTCAGCATCATCGACATCATCACCAGCACCCGCCCCTAAACCACCCGCTCCCAAAACCCGCGCAAACCCTCTCTCTTTCCTTTTCGCCTCGCCCGCGCCCCGGCTCCTATACATGTAACCCCTAAGCCTCGGGTGCGTTCCCGTGGACTGGGGCAGCGACGCGTCATAGCGCGACTCAAAGCGGTCAAGCTCCTTCTCGAACGCGTCGGTGCCGGCCGACAGGGTGGAACGGACGGCGGCGAAGAAGCGGGCGAGGACGCTGTGATTGTGAAGGTGGAGGAGCACCCAGCCGAGCATTTCCTTGGCCGAGAGGAGGTGATGGATGTAGGCGCGGTGGTGGTGCATGCAGGTGTAGCAGGGGCAGGTGGGAGAGGGAGGGGAGAGCGAGGTGGCGTGGGAGGGGTCCCAGGCGTTGATGCCGAGTGGGATTTTGCCCTTGTCTTCGTTCTCTAACGTGCTGGATTGCGGGGCGGGGAATTCGAAGATGAGAATGATGCCCGCGTCTGTCGCCCTGTCGACGAATGGCAGCACGAACAAGTCGACACCGAGGCTGATTTCCCGCAGCAGTTTGGCGGGTGTGGATGGGTTGGAGAGGGAGAGACGCGGTAGGTGTGAGAGGGAGGAGGGGATGGCGTTGATGGAGGCGGTGGAGTAGAGGGCGAGGCCGGAGAGGTTTGGGGCGATGGAGGAGGATTCGAGGTCGTTTAGGTAGTAGGATTGCTGTTCAGCTTGGATGGGGAGGATCGGGGCGAAGATAGCGGGAGTTTTTGCGAGCGAGGGTTCGATTTTGAGGTGGGAAGTGAAGAATGGGTTGCCGGTGGTACCATTTCTACTGCAATTGCTGCTGGGTGAGGCATAAGACACGGCGCTGGTCAAATCTTTCGTCCACGTTGTGGTGCGATCGCCCATCTTCTCGACGCGCTTCAGACTAGGATTCGAATGACCATGCATAACATCGCCGAGACCAACAACGATATCTGGACGCAGCCTGACGGCAGCGGAGGCGTAGAACTCGGAGGGCAAAGAGCGGTGGCCGACGGACGTGTGAATTTGGATTCCCGTGCTGGTATTCGAGCCAGGAGAATCCAATGCTGGGACACGGCGAGGACCAAGAACAAGGAGCTGGTCATCCTGTACAGCCATGAAGTGGCGTAGCGGTGATTCTTGTGGTCCGCATGGTGTGGAGAAAACGGGTGGTGTTTCTTGCGGCGCTTTTTCGATGACTGTCCTGTGCTCGGAAAAGAGCGGGAGACTTAGCTTCGCGGGTTGCGGTGAATATGCTGCGACATCTTACAGTCTTCCAGTCCTATGTAGAGCGCATTGATATCAGTGTGCCTTTGAAGGTTGTCTTGCGAAAGATGCGGCACTACGCCGCGGGACGTGTTGGCGATGTAGTGAGGCGTTGTGATTGCAGATTTGCCGGGAATGTGTAGGGAACCGAGTCGAGGATTCAGGGGCGCCACCGCCTTCTCAACATCAAAGGTGGCCATGGGCATATAGAGCCTTTCTAAAGTCCTTTAGAGTCTTGGAGTTAGTCACTCACCCAGGAGGGGTGGCGGCTGGAGTTGTTGTTAAAGTATTCGAAGCCAGCCGACGAGTCAGTAATGGGTCGCTAATGATTTATGCTGAATCGCGCCCAAAACCGGCAAAGTAAACGGCACACCACTAACCTCATCTTGAGACTGACAAACAATATTTTCAGATGCTGCTTTCCAGGTCTCTTGAGTATGGAGCACTTCAAAGCTGCATAGACTCTGATTGAGTGCCTGTCATCATACATGGGACGACTTCTATGAAGTCCTTCGTCGTCAACGACAAGGAAGGCATCGGCTCTTCCTACTGGTCCAGCAATTTACTCAGATACAGTAGCTACCTAGACGGAACAATGAGCAAGGAGAAAAAGAAGAGACGAAATGTCAAGACGAGTCTGGCGGAATCAGAAGCCGAGCGTCAGACCAGACAATGCTTAGGAGGCAGGCACTGTAGCACTTAGATACCTAACCACCACGCCAAGGTCCACGTCGGATTCCCACCCGTCCATATTAGTGTTAAAAATCCGAACCGTGAAATACAAATTCAAAGTAGGCAACCTCAATCCTGGCTTTGCTACCTCTTCTCCCTCTCCTCCTCATCACAGAACTGCCTTCTCTTCCTCATCACAGAACTGTCCGCCGACGCCACCATCGTCCACCGACCTTTTGTAAATTCGTCATCTCCAAATACCCACTTTCATCTTGACTGTCTTCTTTCTCATCATGAACCCGCTGTTCCTCCTCATCCTCCTCGCCCTGCTGCCGAGTGGCATCATCGATTGCCTTACTGCCGGCGGCATCAGTGTCAGCCAGAGCAGCACGTTCGTCAATACCATTGATCTCATAATGGAACGTACCGGTACTTTCGGCTTCGCTATTCTATGTCTTCTCCTCTATGGTCTCAGCTCGGCTTGCTTGCCTGTCCTGACGAACCATCTTCTTCATCTTACCAGCCTTCAGCGGTTGCTAGGAGTCATCATGAGTACGTTGTCCTTGAACAAAAGTGGGCTTGTAAATGACACTGATACCTCCTCAGGCATTCTGGGATCTCAGACATTTCTCACAGTCCTGGATTTTACGGTCGCGGTCTTCATAGGTTTTGGCTTTGGCTTCATGATCGCATATCACAACGCTCTTGTCATGCGACTACTAGCCAAAGTGCACCAGTCCACAAAGTCGAGCACTAAACTTGCCGGCAGCATTGCGTGCCATCAACTCCGCCTCTTTTTAAAGCTCTCTGGATACGCCTGGCCAGTTGTTGACAATGTCATTCTCTTTTTCGGCATCCTCTGGGAGGCATCACGCCTTCCCGAAAAGGTCTGGTCTTTGGTAGCCTTCATGCTGCTCACCACAATCTTCACCGTTTCCATGTGCGCCTTAGCTCTCGCTGCCACAAGCTTTGTTGCCGAACTCGGCGGCTTCCTCCTGGCTGAACTCATGAAGCTTTGGCCTTCTGCCCTGTCCAATCTCTCGGCCATCGCCCAAGACCTCTACCTGATTATCTACCTGTCAGATGGAACTATCAACATTTCCATTGGCGATCTTCCAGCCCCTCATGATCCCACAGACTTGGATATCACTACCGCCGCTTCTGTCATCCGTCATATCCGCACGACATCCTTTAGCACAAACACGTCAAAAGCTACCCAGGGCTCCAGTCCTTCGAAGATATCTATCCAACACTCTACCGTTTCGAAGGAATCTCAAGCAAGCTCGTCATTGCCTTTCTCCGGTCACTCAACGGACAATTCCAGGCCAACATCAAGGTCTTCGCATCCGACCACTGTTACCGATCTTGACCAGTCCCAACATATCGTGGACTCTTGCATGGAAAGAATTCAAGCACTGGAGGTTGAGTACGAATTGTTGCGTAAGAATAACGACTACATCCGCGGGATCGAACAGGAAAACGAGATGTTGCGTGTGAGAGATGAGCACTCCCGCCGTGACAGGTTCCAAGATGAACAGAAATTAAAAGGGGCTCTCAAAGGAATCGAATTCGTCGAGGCTGCCAACGCCAGTCTACTAGCGGAAAATCTGTACCTTCACCAGAAACTCGATGAAGCTGAAATAGATGGCAACCTCCGTCTCATGAGATTTGTACGGCTCTTCTGCCCACAGCATCTCGACTTATTCAACGACTCGGAGCCTTCGTCCTCGACTCCGCCTTCATATCTTCAATTATCTCCTAAAGAGCCGACGACTCCTCGTCGCGACCGCATCTCTCTTGAATCCACTCCGATCAAGCCCTATCTTGGCCTGCCGGATACGCCATCTTCTGGACCATCTCTCCCGATGTCTCCGCGCACGCCCGTCGCTCGGAGCCTTGGCCACATCTCTCCAACTTCTCTCATTAAGCCACTCCATCCCCGCACGCCCACTGGCCCCGGCCTTCTCACACCGGAGGTCATGAGGCGCAAGTTTGATATTACAGTCAAGATAGTCGTACCTCGCTGTCCTACGACGGTCTCCAGCCGCAATTCTCTCCCATGCCCGACGACTATCCCCAGCGAGAGTTCCCCCGCCTTATCTATCGACAAATCCGCAACTCGCTCTCCCATCCCCTCTCATTCTTGTCTCAAAAAGCGATCTGCCAACGGAGTCCCACTGTTCCCTGCCGGACCGGGCCTGCCGTGCCCCATGCGTCAGGTATTCGGAGACCGCATTCCCTACGATTCTTCACCTACTGCAGCATCGGATGACACGCCTCTCCCATGCCCGACACCAATCTCTGTTCCTTCGAAATTTGGGCGTGTCTCCGTCAACAGCATGAACAGGCCTTATTTTGGATGTCACGTGGAGAGCCCCCTCGCCAATCGTGGTAGGAACGATACCTTCTCCGTTCTCTCCAGCGGCAACACACGCGTCGATCCCTTCTCCTCAATCGAACAACCTCGATACAAGACTCCTGCCGCCAGGGCCCGCGCCCAGCGCTTTTCCAAATTCCTCGACCATGAGTATTCGCTTTCCTACAACTCCTCCACCAGCTCGCCGCTCCCAGCTTCGCCTCGGCCGAGCGAAAACTCCTCTGACTACGACCTCTTCATCTAATTGATGAAGGGAGGGGGGTGTATCAGAGAGCCACGCACGCCGCCTGATCAAGCACGCCTTTCGACTGCTTGTACCGTCGCAGTATGATATCATCATTTCACAGCGACAGCTCCGACCCGTCTTCAGCCAAACACACCATCAAACCCGCCAAAAGTACATCCTTCAGATTCCCCGCTCTCTCATGAAGCGCCAACCACCCAACTACATCCATTCTTCCTCAAGACCTTACCCACACCACCCGACGTAGCGGCATTCGATCGCCAGAGGACCTGAGTTGAGCTTGCTCCTCGCGCACTCGGGCAACGTTTTGCCAATGCAACGGTGGTGTGGCCGCCTAACCATTCCCTCTGATTTTTCCTCTCGTCTCCCAATGCAGCGGCAAGCTGGGCGCTCACTGCGAAGGCTGATGGTTTTACCTCGCCGCGTCGTTGTGCGACAGCTTTACAATGCTATTGGGCGTGAGAGTCGGAGACCTGGGGCGTGGCGGTAAAACTGGTCTAAGGATGAATGGTGAGGGGACCGTGGGCGGTCAACGGCGGGGTTTCTACCTGTACGCGGATAATTTGGGCGGGTATATTTTTGTCGCTTGTGGCTATTTGGGAGAAGTCAAGCGAATCAAGAGGTGGAATCTATTTGGGGAGTTCACGGTTTACACACAAGTTGATGCATGGGTGGGCGGGGGGCATCACAAGCCTACGGGCATATCGCCACGACAACGGATGCGTAGTGGATGAATTTCAGTCTTCGAAAGGGTTGTTGGGAGGAGTTTTCAGTGATATAGGGGCGCTTGTTCTGAGAGCCTATGGGCCTGATGACAGACGTGTCAGCATCAGCCGCTTCAGTCTCCTAAAACTCACGGTCTTCGGGCAGCGGAAGCGCGCATCACAGTCTACAGGACTTTAAAAACAGCCGACGGGTATCGGAGGATGGTCGGCAGTCGACGAACTATGAACATTGCCTTCGGACGGCAGGGAGTGTGGTATAAACAGCCTTCGGGCGAATATAGCATGGCGGACGCATCCATTCAGCCTACAGGCATACCTCCGAGCCTGGTAGACGCGCACTTAGTCCTCCGGCTTGCGGAGACGTTTATCATGGAGGTTGGTGTGGAGGAAAGGGCATGGACCCGTGATCCATGTGCGGAGCTCGTGGTCTGCGAACTGCAACATCATCACGACCGAGGCGGGGCGATATTGCTTGATTGTTGGTGTTTCTGGGGACAAGAGGGTGTCTGGTTGCTTAGGGACGTTGAGGATTGTATTTGGCTCTTGTGGCCAACGGAGTCTGGTCTTATTTCCGTTTGCTTTCTCTTTTTTCTTTTTTCTGCCTGGCCTGGCTTTTGAGGGTGCTCTTACTATTGCTTTGGGTTTTTGCTTTTTTCCTTTTCGATTTTGCGTTTTGCTCAGACGCCCACGCTAGAAAGGCGCCACAAGCTGCCGACTTTCATCATTGAATCTCGAGAGTCAAGGAGATCACAGAAGTCCGCATGGCTTCGAAATCCTCACCGTGTCGCCCGGGACTTGAGTTTATTGCGAATGGAGGGCAATCGCAGTCATGTACATAGTCTGAAACTATGACGATCCAAACACACCGGTGCTTTTTTACTTATCAGCGTCCACGAGTTTCTTGTTTGAACCTCGTCATCAGACAGACGCACAGAATGGAACTTTTGATAAGGCAAAGGCCGCTAAGCAGATGTTTCCAAGTTTCGTGAATGGTTCAAGTGTTATCAAAAAAAAAAAAAAGCGATTTACAGTCCCTGTACACTCAATAGCAAGCACGTCAGATTTTCTATCTCATGGATCAAAGTTTGGGGAAAAAAAGCAGGGACCAAAAGATTCAGATGAGATGTTAAAGTGTTCGATTCCGGGTCCCTTTGTCGCTGGCCATCAACACGAGAATTGTATTTTTGAGCAGAGGGAGTGATGAATCTTGTATTCATACTGACGAGCTCAACAATGAGCTCAACGGCCGGCTTTATAAGTGGCTACTGGCATCCTCTGACGTGTGAAGTGACGTTCAGAATGACGCTCTACTGACAACAGGGAAAGTAGCAAATGAGTGACGTCTGGAGTGACGTCTGAGATGACGCTCTACTGATGATAGGGAGGGTGGCAAAGAAGTGGAGACAGACGCAGCAAGAGAATGACGGCAGGAGTGACGGCAGGCTCCAACACGTATGGGTCTAAAAGCGAGGTGACATGCGCTGATTTTACTAAGATTTTAAACAAGTCCGACTTCAGGAGAAAGCCAAGGGGCAATGTTACAAGCGACTGGTATACCAGGATGAATGCACAAGGCGTATTTCTAAAGAGAAACAAATCAAGCAGGACAAACACAAGCCAAAAGACATCAGGGGTGTGGAATAATTTGCGTTCAGGGGTAGCGTTTTAACTTCATTAGTCAAAGAGAATTGAGAACGATTAGCTGGTAGTGTTGAAAGATGACATGAGTAAGGAAAAAATCAAAGGATGTGGGAGCATCAATCGCAAAAACCAGTAAGTGAATAAATGCTTTTTTGCAAAGTCATTGCCTCAACTTCGATACTCAGAGGGGTAGAATGGACTTCAGGACCGCGTTCTGTGCAACTCAAAGGCTGACCCTCCCACGATTGTTCTGCTTAGCAGACGGAGAGGAAGCAGAAGGGAAACACCAAAAGGTTTATCACCACTAGGAGTGGATGGTGAGCCGTCGCTAGGCAAGCGAGCCCCGTTGCTATGGGGCCTTGCAATTATCGAGCAGCGCTTGTGTGACCATGGCGTTTTGTCGGAGCTCGAAGTGACTATACCCGTCAGTTGAGGGTCAGCGGTAGTCACTTCGACCAAGAAGAAACGACTCCGGCGGCCGCAGTGTTTATTTGACTCAGAAGACGATCAGAGGTGACTAGTGGTAAGACGCGCGTATGCCATGAGGCCCAAAGGGATATGAAGGCCAGAGGAAGATGGGTTGAGGGTATATATAGGTGGTATTGATGTCGGTGCTTAATGGCTCCTTGTATGCATGCCTCGAGCGAGTAGGTTCTCTCAATGTTATTTTTGCCAGAGGCCTGACTGCTCCTTGGCTCCCTCAAGGCTGCCTTAGCCACTAAAGTGGTGCGAATATTGAGTCTCCCATCCGTACGCCAGGTCGTGGTGTCGTGATGACGCCGGCCACAGAGTGCGCTAGGCATGACGATGCGCAAGAAAACATTTATTTTAATTTACAGATGTTCAACAGATACAGAATTTGAAGCAGCAGGCTAACAATCAGGAACGTCAAGGGCCATGCCGAATTAATAGCCAACGGGGGTCTCAAGCATGCCAGGGTTTCCATAAGTCGCCATGTTTGCCGTTGGGGCAAACCGGGTGTCCGATGCGATTGTGGGTAATTGCCAAATTGAACGCCATGGACTGGGAAAGAAAATTGCTTGTTGGTATGTTCGACATGCTTTTTGCACATTGGATACAGGAACATGATTGCACATGATTAGTGGCAAAGACTTTTTCTTTTTCTTTTCTTTGGCTTTCTGAATTGAGAATGAAGAGAAATCAGATGACATGAAAGAAGGGACGAGAGATAAGAGGAAGGAAACGACAAGAACATTGTGACAGTATTGGACAAGACAAAAGACAATGCGCCGCCCAAGCAGCCTTGAGGGTAAGGGGCGAGATGAGAGATGGGACGGAAAAGAGAGGAAGAAGGCCGCGCGGTATCGCTCAACAGCACAGCACAGTACTAGTAGAGTAGCCTAGAGTGCAAAATTAATGTAATAGATGAGGTGAGACGAGAAGAAAAAAAGAGAGAAAAAACATCGTATCGTGTCGCCTGCCAACCAGCGCAGCGCCGCCACAACCCTCAGCAGGCGCCATCTCAGGTCACAGGCAGCTCAATCTCACACAAAGCATACAGCAGCATCGCATGGGGCTCAGCTCAGCCAAGTCAAGGCGACGTCGCTCTTGGAATTTGTGTTGAGGTTGCAGAAGAGAGAGGAAAGGCAATGCGAAGGGAAGACGTGAGGTCAAAGACGCCGCGGCGGCGGCGGCGCCCGCCCAACCCGACCCTGGTTAGCGCAAGTTATTCCCTGCGCCAATCCCCGGACGGGATCTGCGGTTGCGTTCGAACGACTGCTCGTCGCCGTCGCCTGCACGCATCAAATTAGAGAGAGAATTTGATGACGTCTGGGATTTCTAGATCATCTCGCGCTCGTTGATTGCGTTCTTCAATTGCTCCTTTGCTCCGCAGGTCTTGCTGGCTCTGTATTGACAGCAGATCGCACCTGCCTCAAGTCGTTCATATCCTGTATCGGCATCGGCATCAGCATCAGCATCAGCATCAGCATGGCGCGCGGCAAACTGATCGTTTTTGAAGGCCTTGACCGCGCAGGCAAATCGACACAATGTGCTTCCCTCGTCTCATCGCTACAGGCGCGCGGGCATGCCGTGCGACACCAGCGCTTCCCGGACCGCACGACGCCAATCGGGCAGATGATCAACGCGTACCTAACGGGCGCGAGTGAGCAGGAAGACCATGTAATACATTTGCTGTTTTCGGCGAATCGTTGGGAGGTTGCGTGAGTAGTCCTTGCTTGCTGGTGTTGGAACTTTGCTTTGCGTGAGCGCACGGCTGATATGCGCACACAGGTCGTCAATCAAGGCCGACATTGAGGCTGGCGTCAATGTCGTGATTGACCGCTACTACTACTCCGGCTGCGTCTACTCAGCCGCCAAGGAAAATCCCTCGTTGTCGTTGGCGTGGGCGCGCCAGCCTGAGGAGGGGCTGCCTCGGGCAGATGTCGTAGTTTTCTTGGACATCTCTCCTGAAGCGGCGACACAGCGCGGCGGCTATGGAGCAGAGAAGTACGAGGATGCAGAGATGCAGAAGAGAGTCAGGGAGTTGTTCAAGACCATGCGGGAGTTGACGGAGGAAAGGGAGGACTTTGTGGTAATCGACGGGGCAGAGGAGAAGGAACGAGTGGCGGCTGCTGTTGAGGCTGCTGTGCTTGAAGTGTTCGAGAGGGTAGACCAGGGCAATTTGCCGCTGCGAGCTGTCAAGCCTTTGCGATGAAGCGGTCACGACGAGGTTTGCATTAGCATCATCGACGTCTAGACTTAGACCGAAAAAAACACAATTGGGTATCATCTAAGTACGTATGTTGCAAACCACTCTGAGCCACACCAGCTAATCAAGCACCTCAGCATCTGCCCAGCTATTTTCCGATGAAACATCATCTTGGGCGGCAGATTTTGCCGCCTTCCTCGTCCTCGGGCGACCTTTGGGTTTTGCAGTCCCGATCTTGGCTAAGCCCTTTGCCTTTCTTTTCTTGCCCGGGCTGGTCGATGTCTCCCGAGGATTACACCAATCGTCGACGTCGGCAAAGCCATCGCTCAAAGATATTTCAGTGTCTTCATCTTCTTCTTCCTCAACTTCCTTCGACTTTCCCTTGCGGAACAGCTTTGCCACCTCCTTCTCCCCCCTGGTTCGGAGGCTAAGTTCCTTCGTGAGATGCGACCACTGCAAAGTCTCTTTGCAAGAAGGACATTTTCCATGCAAAGGCATAATCGCGCCAGCCTTGCCTTCGTCCTCGAGGAACCTTTTGGAAAGACATGTGACATGTGAGACCATTTTGCAGCGCTCGTTGGGACAGACCAGAGTCAGAAACCTTTCTGGTCTGAGTCGGGTATCGCAGACGGCGCAATTCAACGCTTCGGGTCTCTTCAAGGCCCTGATACTTGTGTCCAAGTAGGCCTTCATGGGCGCGTATCCGATGTCAATGCCATGTATGCCCTGTCCTTTTCCAATCCAGTCGCTTTTCTCAACGTGCTCCTCTGCGCCTGGACGTTGAAAGGCCATAGGAACATTACTCTTCTCCAGTTGCACGATGATGCTGTCTCTCAGCCGAAAGGGCGTCTGCGTCAGCCATTTTTCCCAAGTCTGGTGCACTTCCTGGTTGAAAAAGACCAAGCGAAGCGGCCAGCGATCAAAGCTCTTGGCTCGCAGCAGAAGATGGAGGTTGGACAACCGGTCAGTGAGGGACATGCGGGGGCGGGTGGGACGTTTGCGAATCCTGCCGGTGCGCGGAGAGACTCGGACTGTTGTGCGCGCGGCAGTTATTCGGTCGATGGTCGGGATGTGCCGGGTTAGGTGTGTGTTTTGCCATGCCCATCTGATTGATGTTAGGTTGGGTTAAGGTTGGATCCAACATAGCTGGCAAGGCGATGGACAAGGAAACAACGAACAAAACAAAAACCCCCCCGCCCCGTCCGCAAGCCCCTGGAGCTGAGGAAGTCGGCGGCACAGATCAAAAGACATACTTGGTTTTCTGAGCGGGTGCCAAACCAAACGAGACAATAACGACGCTGTTGATCATTTTCACGTGACCACTTACTCAAACTGTAGAGCAGCGACCTTTGACGGAAAACCAGAGACGATGCATGTCATTTCCCAGGGGCGCAGACCGAGTCTAGAGGTGCGGACTGCGCCGCCCGTGGCTTCGCCATTGTGCTGCTTCAGACGGCGGACAGGGTTTGGTGTTGAGCCAACATAGGTAGCTTGGTGTCGGACCGTTGACCGCAGGAGATAGCAACAGTAGAAGGCGGGTATGGGCTTGCTCATGGTCGCCCGAGAGCGCAAGCAGACAATGTCGAGGTATGGGGATGGGGCGAGACGGACGCGAGTGAGGTGCCGACGCAGTGTAGAATGCAGCGCGGAGGCTCGGGAGCTGGGTGGACCACCAGCCAGACCAGTACCAACAGACGCTCCAGCCGGCCGCCAATTGCATGAAACGACTTGTGCAGCACCACGACGGCGCGTCGACGGTCGAGGAAGCGCACGACAGCCGAGTGCCAGGTCGACTTGGTGTTGCTGCTGCGTTGAAGGGCACTGGAGCATGTCGTCCAAGCAAGGTCGGGCAGCTTCAGCGCGGGAGTAGGAGTATCGAATATCGAGTGATGTCCTCAAGCGGCTAGACCCAACCGCTCCATTCCTTACCTTCGACGCCATATCCGCCCTCTTCCCGTCGACTTGCCACAACTCCCCTCACCAACTTTTGCCCTCTCTCGACCACTGTGCCATATCCGCTCCGCCAGTGTACCCTCAACCTGTCCGCGCCTCGCCCTCGCTCGAAATCTGGCCTGCCTTCTCACCCATCGCCCTTATGCTCGGCCCTTAGCCCGTTTCCTCGACCCTTCACCGCTGCACAATACCCTCGATATCTGCTTTTCCATTCCTCCTGACGCCGAACCCCCGCTCGTCCGGCCACCTGCTCCGCATACAGCCCTTTGCCAATCGACATCGGTTGCTGAACCCGCCGCAGGAGACGGGTCCTTTTGACCATGGCGGTCTCTTCTGCCGCACCAGCTGGACCCGCCGCCGGTCAGATAACCTTTCGCGCAAGTCCTGCCCAACCGGCTTCGACGCCCTCGGGAGCCCGTGGCAGCAAACTGGGAGTTGCGACGGCTTCAGGTAGCGCCAACACCGTGTCTCATGGCACGTACAGCACCCCCGTCTCCAACGGCAACATGTCCACTTTTCCGCTGAGCGCGCGCAAGGCGGAGCCCTTGGATTTGAACACGGTTGAGCGACGCTGCACCCCTACAATGGCGCGCGAGGTTTCGAGGTCGAATCGATTGTTCGGGCTGGAGGAGGCCCCCACATATACCCCAACTGCGGAGGAATTCAAGGACCCCATGGAATACATGCGCAAGATTGCACCGGAAGGGCGCAAGTACGGAATAGTCAAGATAATACCACCCGAAGGCTGGAATCCAGATTTTGCGATTGATACCGAGGTACGTGGCGCGATGCGTGGGCGCATGACAGCTGTATTGGCACCAACGATAATTTTGGGTGACGAATTCTATGCATATTCTGCAATGCTAACGGCGAACCTAGCGATTTCACTTTCGCACGCGCAAGCAGGCCCTCAACTCTGTCGAAGGAGGTGAGACTCGACCCCACTTGCGTTGAAAGCGACTCTCACGGCTAACGAGGACAGGCACGCGAGCCAATCTCAACTATCTTGACCAGCTCCAAAAGTTCCACAGGTCACGGGGCAATCATTTGAATCGATTTCCCAGCGTCGACAAGCGGCCTCTGGATTTGTTCAAACTCAAAAAAGCCGTCGAGACCCGTGGCGGATTCGACCGTGTGTGCAAGGGAAAAAAGTGGGCAGAGATCGGTCGCGATCTTGGCTATAGCGGCAAGATCATGTCCTCGCTGTCCACGTCGCTCAAGAACTCGTATCAAAAGTGGCTGCACCCCTACGAAGAGTACCTCAGCATAGCCAAGCCCGGAGTCCACCAGATGCTCGAGTACGAAAATGGCGGCCCCTTTACGCCGTCGCCGGCACCTTCGCCCTTGAAGAAATCACAACAGGCGACCAAGTCTGGTTCAGTCCGTCCCGAATCGCCAACGGCTCGCGCATCCGCCGCGCTAAACGCTTCGCTCCACGATATCCCGCCCCTGCCTCAGGAACAAGAGCTTCCTCAGCCTAGGGTGTCGTCTGGATTTACCGCTGTAAACTCGGGGGGATTTACGGCTGTGAATGCCCCTCAACCAACCCCTGTGACCCAATCGAGTGGATTTTCGGCAATTAACACACCAAACGGTATTCAGCAGGCACAGTCTACCAACTCAACGCCACATCGTGCCGTTGACAGCCCGTCAACATGGTCTGCCAACAACACTCCTGACCTTCGGCCGCCAGGCCTTTCCACTCCTTTGTCCAATGGCCAGTTTCAGCAGCTGAAGCGAGGACTCTCCGAGGACGCTGCTTCGCAGACTAATGGCGACTCAGACAACTCTGGTCGACGAAGCAAGCGCTTGAAGAAAGACTCAGCTCCCACAGTGGCTGGTTCACACATGACTCAGCCGCGTGCATCTGCGCCGCGCACAGGCATGCCCAGAGATCGCTCCAAGGACAAGCCGGGTGACTACTGCGAGACTTGCGGCAAAGCAAGCGATCCGACCGCAATCTTGCTTTGCGATAGTTGCGATGCTGGATACCACCGCTACTGCCTGGAGCCTCCTCTCAAGACAACGCCTGATTATGACTGGCACTGCCCACGCTGCCTTGTCGGCGATGGCGAGTTTGGCTTTGATGAGGGTGGTGTGTACTCGCTTAAGCAGTTCCAGCTCAAGGATCAGGAATTTAGGACACAGCACTTCCGCGACAAGATGTCGTTTGACCCTGTGCTGAACACCAAGCGACAGCCCAGCGAAGACGACGTAGAGCGCGAATTTTGGAAGTTGGTTGAGAATGTCACCGACAAGGTTCCAGAGGTCGAGTATGGCGCCGATGTTCACGTCACTACTCATGGAAGTGGCTTCCCCACGCTCGAAAAAAATCCTCGAAATCCTTACTCCACCGACCCTTGGAATTTGAACATCCTACCTCTGCACCCCGAGTCCCTCTTCCGCCACATCAAGTCTGACATTTCCGGAATGACCGTTCCATGGCTCTACGTGGGCATGTGCTTCTCCACCTTTTGCTGGCACAATGAGGACCACTACAGTTATTCGGCAAATTACCAGCACTTCGGAGCTACAAAGACCTGGTACGGAGTACCTGGCGAGGATGCGGAGAAATTTGAAAACGCCATGCGCGAAGCGGTGCCGGAACTTTTCGAAACACAGCCTGACCTTCTCTTCCAGCTGGTGACGTTGCTCACCCCGGAGCACTTGAAAAAGGCCGGTGTCCGCGTCTACGCTCTCGATCAAAGGGCTGGGCAGTTTGTCGTCACCTTTCCGCAGGCTTATCACTCAGGCTTCAATCATGGATTCAATTTCAACGAAGCTGTCAACTTTGCTCCACCTGATTGGGAACCTTGGGGCGAGACTGGTGTGGAACGTCTCCAGGACTTTCGGAGGCAACCTTGCTTCTCGCACGATGAGCTCCTGCGCACCGCTGCAAGCAGCAAGGATATCTCCATCAAAGTTGCCAAATGGCTTGGTCCTGCCCTCAGTCGAATGTTGCAAAAAGAGCTCACTGCACGGTGGCAAATCATATCAAAGCACAAGGGTGTGTGTAGAAAGTCGCAGTGCTCTCTTGATCCTCCCTCGCAAAGACGATTGTGCGATCTTGAGTTTGAACTTCACGACCAAGATCTGACCGAGGAGGAAATGCTTTGCAGCTTTTGCAAAGCATTCGGCTTCCTGTCACGATTTCTTTGCAAGAGAACTGGAAAGGTGGTGTGCATCAAGCATGCTGGAGAGTACCAGTGCTGCGATTCAACGGAGGAGGAACGTTTCCTTGGCCTCAGAGAGGATCACATTCTCGTCTTCCGCCAGACGGACAGTCAACTTGAAGCCGTTGTCAACAAGGTTGTCGATAAGGCAAGACTTCCAGATGAGTGGACAGAAGAGCTCGACAGATATCTTGCCGAAGAACCTAAGCCCGATCTCAAGAAGCTACGCAAATTTCTGACGGATGGCGAGAAGATTCCATGGCCATTGGCCACTCTTCCCGAGCTGAGACGTTACGTCGACCGATGCAATGAGTGGGTTGAGAGGGCCACCGCCTTTACGACACGCAAGCAGCAGAATCGGCGAAAGACGGATCGTCCCTCCCGCAAATCGACCAACAAGCAACAGGCTGAGCAAGAGGAAAAGGATCGCGACATTCGGACCGTAGACAACTTGAAGAGGCTTCTTGCCGAGGCGGAAGAAATCTCGTTCGAGTGCCCCGAGATTGGCATTTTGCAAGAGCACATGGATAGTATCAGCGAATTCCAGAAGCGTGCCAGGGCCACTCTCGAGGAAGTACGCCATACGACGGTACGGCCGACTCAAGAGCTCGATGACCTTCTCGAGCTCGGTCGTAGCTTCAATCTCGACATCCCCGAAGTGGATCAACTCGACAAGGTATTACTCCAGCTGAAGTGGTTTGACGAAGTCCGCAGCTACCGGGAGCGCTCTCAATCTCTCCAAGATATTGCCGACTTTATCAAACGCGGCGTCGAGATGGGCATACCAGAGGGGGAGCCTAATATGTTGTGGCTCAAGGAAGAAAAGTGCAAGGGCGAGGTTTGGGAAAAGACTGCTCGCGAAGTCATGTCGCAGGAAATGGTCAACTACCAACAGCTCGATGCCCTTTCGGCCCAGGCTAAGCATCTCCCTGTTTCTTCCAGTACCCTTGCGCAAGTTGAAGCAATTCTCAAGAAGCAACGCGATGCGCAAGAGCAGATCAAAACTCTGTACCTCCGAAGCAAAGACCATGACTTCAGAAAGAGGCCCATGTACAAGGAAGTTCGTGAGGCAATAGAGGCCCTGAACGAGCTCAATAGCAAGCCCATGGGAACCCTCGACGTCGAGAGAGAGCAGAGGCGACACGAGGACTGGATGCGCAAGGGCAAGAAGCTCTTTGGCAAAGCCAACGCCCCATTGCACATTCTGCAACAGCACATGGACCTGGTCTGCGCCAAAAACGAGGCATGCTTCGATCTCAATGACCAGCCTAGAATGCCGGTGGAGCCTGCTTCAAGACACGTGACGCCCACGTCAGAAGACAGCGACAATGGTGCGGGTTCAACACGAGACGTATTTTGCATCTGTCGCAAACCAGAGTCCGGAATGATGATCGAGTGCGAGGTTTGTCATGAATGGTTAGTCACTCCCATCTCCGGTTGAATTCACAATCTGACCTTGGTAGGTACCACGGAAAATGTTTGAAAATTGCGCGAGGAAAAGTCAAGGATGAAGACAAGTACACTTGTCCCATCTGCGACTACCGCGTCAAGATCCCTCGCGACGCTACTCGTCCGAAGCTTGAAGATCTCGAAGCCTGGCAAGACGAGATTCCAAACCTCCCTTTTCAGCCTGAGGAAGAGGAATGTCTGGAAAAGATCATCAACACTGCGAGGGACTTTCGACGATTCATCTCAAGCTACGCATCTCCCTTGCTGTCAACACCTGATGAGCTGACCACGCAGCGCTTCTACCTGCGCAAGCTTGAAGGTTCTGACATTCTGCTTGCGCAAGAAACCAATTTCTTCCGCCAGGAGCTGCACAAATGGGCTCCGGTGACCAAGGAGCCGCCACCCAAGGTTGAAGTGTCGCTGTCAACCCGCAAACCTCGCCCGACCAAACTGCAAAAGACCATGGCCGAATGTGGCGTTGACAATCCGGACGACATTCCACCAGAAAAACGCGCAAAACTTAAGAGAGGAAAGCGCAGCAGCGTTAGCAGGATGTCTGGAACACTCGAGTCTCATACGCCACCTGGGCTTCCACATGGTTACACTGAACTTCCCGGTGGGGCCGTGGTGGGCACAACACCGGTAGAGGGGTCATCACGACCACACCCTGCATTTTCTTACCCCTCTCACACTGCCGGTAGCGGCTTTACCGGAAGCACTTCGAATGCTTTTGAACCAGGCATGTCATCTTTCGCCCCCCACAATCGCGGTGGTTCACCCCCTTTTCATCCTCGATCTCCGTCTGCAACACCAGCAAATATGGATCCGGCCATCTTTGGCACCAGCGCCCCGTTTGGCACATCCGACCCGCCAGCGCCGTCGCCTGTACGCAACATGTTCAACAACAGCATTGGAAGCAGCCAGGGCGGAGCAGAAGGTGATCGAGACCTTTTTGCTGATTTCACCACCAATGACGCTGACGGTGAAGGCATGGGTCCGCCTCCCACTAGCCATGCCGAAGATGCGCTGAACCTGACGGTCGAGGACGGCGAGGACGAGGATGGCAAGGAGAAGATGAACGACTATGCTCAAGACTAATGAGCAACCAACCCGGCCTTCGGGCCACCTCAAAACATTCCCACAATCTACTCATTCGCGGCGCATAGTCATGGTTTACACGGAAGTGGGTATATCACAAAGCACTGGGAATCCAAACAGTGCGTACAGGGCACGGGCATCGGATACAGGAGTACTGGCAGTCGTTTTCTATTTTAGAATCATTGTTAGGCATTGCCAGCTTGGCCCTGGCTTTGGTCGGTCTTTTTTTCTCATAATCGTTGCTCGACTTGCACGGGTTTTGTGGCCCGGAGAGAGATGAATACTTTACAGGGCCCAAGGAGGCAGCCCGCACCGTCTTCTTCTTTTACATGTTGTTAGTCTTAATGGTTGCTGAGGAGAGGGTTGACTTTTTAGTCGAATGTATCATCAAACGAAATATTCTGTAAGTTTGAATCCAAACTCATCTGAAAGTTACACTGCAGTCGCTACGACCGAGAGCTCCGCATGCGCACGGACCAGGATGCATGTACGGCGGACGGTAGCGACCAACATTTTCTCCGCCAACACTTGAGAGCTCCATTACCTTTTCGGATCTACAATGCTCACTCCCGGTCAACACTGCCCACAGCTTCACCATGTTGATAAGTAGGGGGCTGCGGCCCACCAATGCCGCTCGCCTGCCTCTTAAAACCGCTTCTTCTTCTCCTAGATCAGTTCGTACTCGACATCTGCTTCAATTCAGACCTCGTGTGATTCTAACATGTTTCTAGTTCTCCACCGCGCGTCTAGGTAGCGCACTGCCCAATGCCTCGAGCTCGAGCAAATCGGTGCTCCGCAGCTCCCGTACAGTCTTCACTCTCCGCACCCCCTTCATACTCGGCTCAACCCTTTCTGCCGTCCGCTTCGCGTCCTCCACATCCTCCGCAACACAATCGCAACTCGATGCGGCGCTTAATGAGTCGGTCAAGGCGTCAGCGGACATCGCCGCGAGCGCAGCCCATGCCGCCGAATCGAGTCAGATGAGCGAAGAAGCCGCACGCCTGGCATCCATGCCCGAGCACATTGGTTACCTCAAGGAACTTGGACTCGACTACGGCTACGGGCCGACGGCATGCATCGAGTGGCTGCTTGAGCACGTACACATCTACAGCGGAACGAGCTGGGGCGCCTCGATAATCCTGACGGGCCTCCTCATGCGCGTGGCGCTGTTCAAGCTCGCAGTCAAAGCCTCCGATACGGCGGGCAAGATGTCCGCCGTTAACGACATTGTGGGACCCGCACAGGCACGCATGCGCGAGGCACAGCGCAAGCAAGATCTCACGAACATGATGTTGGAGCGCGATCGAATCACCCAGGTCTACAAGAGCATCGGCGTCAGCCCGTTTAGCCAGTTCATCCCCGTTGGCGCCAACGTTGTCGTAGGTTTTTGTACGTGGAAGCTACTAAGGGCCATGGCGAGCTTGCCCGTACCTGGGTTGGAACATGGTAATTTTCTGTGGATTACGGATTTGACGAGTGTTGATCCGTATTACATCTTGCCGCTGGCTATGGGCGGCTTTTTGCACATGATTGGAAGGGTAAGTTGGAAACTCCTGTCGTTCTGACCACGGACGCGCTGATTTTGCTCAGCTCGGCGGCGAAATGGCGCAAGGAACAGGCGCGATGAACCCGCAAATGAAGTTCATCATGGTCTATATCATGCCCGTCATCTCCGTCCTCGTCACGGCGTCGCAGCCGGCCGCCATCCAACTCGCCTTCGTCGTCACCACCGTCTGGGGCGCGACACAATCCTTGGTGCTGCGTAACGCGCGCATGCGCTCTATGCTGGGTATCACGCCGCTGTACGTCAAAAACAAATCTAACACCATTGACGTCAAGTTACGTAGCAATGTGCAAACGTTCAAGTACGAGGCGCCCAAGACGGCGCCGGGGAGCAAGGACTACGAGCCCGAGCACAAGGACCTGTACTGGCGCATGAAGAAGGGCGTGACGGAAATTGCTGCGAGCGGTAAGAAGAAGATGCAGGACGCGGGGCTGGCGAAGAAGGACGAGACGGGCTTGCCGAGGCGCATGACGTCCAAATTCAAGGAGCAGGCCGAAAGGTACGAGGAGAAGCGACTGGAGGAGTTGAAGAGGGAACGTAAGATGAGGGGGAAGCACTGAGTGAGTCTGTTTAGAGATTGTCAATTTCGTCCATGCATGTATGATTGATTGCTGCACAGCCAAACATGTGCGCATGTGGTGCTCTGGTGTCCATCTTCTGTTTGTCTGGTATAGAAAAAGAACCCTGGTAGGGAGGTTTTCTGGATGTTTCCAATCCAATCCAAGCGAAGATTTTAGAAACAGAAATGTCTCCTCTTGTCTCGCGCCAATGCTCCAGCTCGCAACCTGCTTCTCGTCGTCTCAACCGTATGCCTCCAATCATTCGCTGTGCCGTCAGTCCGCTGCTGCTCATCCCCAACCTTGCCTCGCCACCATTCACACAAAAAGAACGTACACAAGCGGCGACTCGAACGCGATTTCCACAACTTCGGACGCGGGAATCCTTGGTGCAGAGAGAGGCCCAGTCATGTCAGCAACAGCGAAATCAGTTTGCAGCCCTCTGCCATAGTTAGATTGGTTTTTATCAGTAGGGCTGCTCGGTGTACGTGGCAAGGTCTTCTTCACTCCCTCTCTCTCTCTCTACACAGTCACCAAAGGCTGAGAGCGAAAAACGGTTGATAGATAGATAAAGCCCAAGGTAAAATAGAGAGGTGTGTGTACACGTTTTCGACTCAGTATCCCACTCAAGAAGACTGATGTCCGAGAGTTTGCGTACGCACTGGTTCGCCCGCGGCGGGGAGTTTTCCGTTTTGCCCCTTTTTCGCTCACTCTTTTGTGCACTCCTTCCATGTTTCTCTTGTTATTTTGCTGCTGCTATACCATGTGCCTGATTACTGCTACCAAGGGTTTGCGCGCTGCGTGGAGAGTGCTGAAAAGGCTCGGGATCCGAATACTTTAGGATTTGGAGCCCGTAGAAGGACAGCCAGTGGAAGCATTCGAGCACCCATACTGCAGCATGTTTGGGAGGGAGG
>JAIFKG010000319.1:0-12581 GCA_020351975.1 Phyllosticta ampelicida | reverse complement strand
AGCTGGGCCGCGGCTGCAAGAGCTCGGAGCTGCCACTGCTGTCCTGGGTTGTCCGATAGGGTTTGTAGTCTGTACAAGGCTGCTTGGTTGTCGGCGAACACTTTAGCTTTGTAGCCAGGGAGAGGGTGGTCGGTATAATACTCGAGTGCGTATGTAATGCCTTCGAGCTCGCCGTTGTACACCAGATTTCCCTGGCCAATGTTGAAGCTGCGGCGAAAGGCTTCCTTATCGTTGTTAAGGTCGATGACCAGTATGCCGACGCCTACGCCTTCGTCGTGATGCATGGACAATGTGTCGGTGTATGCGTATACTACCCTCGAACCTCTTTCTCTTGCCCGTTGAGCCTCGTGGTCTACTGCTGCGGCATCTTTTTCCAGGGAGCTGATGTTTACTTGGAACGGAGATCAGTCTTCCCACCGGTTGAATCTGTTATTGGTAATTTTATCTGCATGCGCTGGCCATAGGTCAGAGTCAGACTTTTCGATCAATTGGAGTTGCGTGGGTCGACCGTTCTCTTCTTCTTCCAAGGAGTCAGTCCATACTGAGGCGGACGGGATGGTTTCATGCAAGGCTCTTGATTCGGAAAGAATACAGTCGCCGGGCTTTATCTAAGCGGACTGCTGGCGGAAGGAGCCCAGCTTCTGCTTCCAGTGACTCTGCTGGCGCGGTTCGAAACACACCAAGGATTTTCCGGGTGGCGAGGTTCTGTAGTGCCTGAAGTTGTTTCTTGAAGGCAGCTTGTCCCTTACACCACACTTGACATCCGTAGTCCGACACGCTTTGGACACAGCTGAGGTAGAGCTGCCTTACTGCGCGCGGGGAGAGGCTTCGCTCAGTGTTTGCGAGCCGGCACACGCGGAAGATCGTAACATGTTGCTTGAAGGACAATCTGTCATCAAACCAGACTCCAAGCCATCTTACGAATTTCTTTGGCTGTACTGTCACTCCGTTTGGCAGAGCCAGTGGCGACAGTGCCGCCTCTTTGGACGTGGCGAAGTGCATCAGGTCCGTTTTCTCGAGATTGGATTGGACTGCGTTCGCTGCCCCTAGTTCGTAGAGCCTTGCCGCCTCTCTTTCTAGTATCTTGATGTTCTTCTTCAGGCTAGTCGAGCTAACAGTGAGGGAGATGTTGTCAACATACCAGAGAAAGGTCACGGTATTTGACTGGAATAGCTCTCGAATGTATATGAGGAACAGTGTTGGCGACACGGGGTTCCCCTGAGGGATTCCCGTGTCAATCGCACTGAAGTCTTCGATTTGTCCGTCGTAAGACAGGCGGAGCTTCCTCTGGCTCAGGAACGACTTGCCCCACGAGAGCAAGGGTAGTGGGAGACCGAGTCGTTTCTTGATGCCGAGGAGTTGGTTTTGAGCAAAGTGATCAAACGCGCCTTGGACGTCGAGGAACAAGGTTGAAGTTTTCCTTTTTGCGTGTCTGTTCGCCTCCACTTCTTCGGTGAGAAGGAGGGCGGCATCGATTGCAGACTTTCTCAGTCTGCTTCCAATTTGCGACGGGTGCAGCAGGTTCGTCGTCTCTGCGAGTGCTCCCAGGCGCTTTACGGTGATGATTCCCACGGGTTTACCCAGGCAGAGTTGAGCACGGAAATGACGCGGTGCGCTTTAGGTGCTGCATGGTCTGGCTTCCCTGCCTTGCGTAGAATCGCTCCTGCTGCTTGTCTCCAGACCCGGGGGTGGTAACCGGAATTGAAGAGAAGTGAGAAGACCTTGTGATTGACTTCTGGCTCTGCCTCGAACGCTGCTGTGATGATTTCTTGCGGGTTTGCATCAGGTCCGGGGGTTTTGCCTTTCATCTTGGCAGTACAGGCCTCTTCCACCTCTCTCCGGGTCAGTTCTGGCCAGGCCCAACCGGGCGGGACATAGCATAGAGACGGATATGTCAGTAGAGGAAGTGGCGCGCGTGACGATGATATACTGGTAAGGCGATGAGTCGAAGCAATTTTACGCCTTGAAATTACTCGGCCATAAAGTCCCTTCTCGAGATTACAGGCATCTGCATCGAAGTGCTCATATAGACAACCGACTACGTACCTAGCTTTAAAGCACATGTGGGGAGCGAGAGCACCGTCCGCCCATGACTATCTCCCACAAAACGATTATACCAAGCCTGCTGAATTACACAGGACTGGCAGAATCCAGGGACCAGATTATGACCTTTCGTTGCACATATTTGCCCGTCTCATCAGACACCTGGTATGATTCCCCCCAGCTTAAATGATGATGATGGTGATAATACGACAGGACACTGAGCCACCCTGCTTTAGGCAAACCTATGCTGGCTGGTAAAGCTTCGTAACTTGACTGCCGACCTGCCCCGAAGCAAAATAGCCTCATGAAACGAGACTGGCGCAGCAGCATACGAAAGATCGGTCGATTTCTTGGCATGAACGTTGATATTTCCCAAATAGGCGGGGCCAACTAGAATGATTTCAAACTGCCGTTGGTCATGCAGGCGCCAAAAGCCTCGTCCGTCCATCTGCCGGTCGTGCGCCATCTCATCCAGGTCCGTGCATCCTTCGAGCCAATTGTTGGATGCGGGATATACATGAGCCATAATGGTCAGTGCCCCCGGGATTCTCGTGGTGCTGCTGACGCTGCTGCCAATGCGATTCAAAATCTTCTGTTTGCCCTTGTGTTAATGTTTTTTGCCCTCCCGCGGAAAAGGGCACATGAAACGGTTTGAAGGAGCAATAACCAAAACGACAACGCTGAATTGGAAATGATGTCATGATTAATGTAGCGCTCAAACAGGGACGCTACGTGAAAGGGTCTGAAAGGGCGATGATGCAGACAAATAAAGATATGGGAACACAAATTCAATGCCGCCTATCCGCGCCTTTCCAGACGTGCGTATGCTTGCCCTACCTCCTGTTCCTGCCCCACCCCCGGCCACCACCAGCCTTGCCCTTAGAGTTTTTGTTCTTGATCTTCAGCCTGCAAAAGTTTGCGTGCGCAGTCGCGCTAATCTTGCGCGCTGTGCGCTTGACGATGTTGGTTGGTGCAGCAATGTCATTGTCTTTTGCGTCTTTCTTGGTGTTGGCGGCTAGCCTCCTGCTCGATTTATCTTTCTTCTTCTCATGCTGATTAAACTCCAAGTCCTCTTCTTCAACGGCCGTGTCAGTGTCGCTGCCGTTGTGCTCTTGCACCACCGTGTCGCTTGAGTTGTTGGCTAGAACAACGTCTTTGTATTGCGTCTCGGGAATGCACGTAGCGTCTGAGGAACCGTTTTCGTCTTCCGAGGGGATTGTTTCCAGTTGCGGCTGTGGGTTGAAGCGAGAATGGACGGGGCGCATGATTACGCGCCTTGTTTGGCGTTTGGCGCCGCGCTTTTTCCAGGGTCGTGTTTCTTGGGTCGCGGACGGGTTGACTTCGCCATTGTCCTCGTCATCTGAGAGATTCATTTCTCCATCGGCACCAAGGCTCATTTCTGCTGGAGGCGTAGTTGGTAGGGCTGGCGCCTTGGACGCAAAGAGGCGGCGAGCGGTGCTCTTGGTGGTCCTGAACATGGGTGCTTGCTCTGCCTCGAGTTCGCGCATTGCTTCTAGCTCATCATCGTGGTCTCCGTCTGTGTCTTGGTCTTCATGCTGCTGCGCTTGCCACGCTGCTTCGGCTTGTTCCGCTTCCTCGGCCGCCTTTCTTGCATCTTCTTCGCGTTCTCTGCGACGCTCCTGCAAGATCGAGCTGATGCTTCGCATCAATACCCTTGGCTTCTTTGTCATCTTTGGGCTCTCCGGCTCCTCTTTCAGTGACTTCATGGGCCGCCAATCTCTGCGCAAGAACGCTGGCGTCTCGGCGGCCTTGCTGGAGGGCGTTTTCTGCTCCTCCTGGTCCCTTTTCCTCTTCAGAGGTGTCGACATAAATTGATCCAGGTAATGGCGCTTGCCTTCGGACATGGGGGTCCTTCCAAAGCGCGCTCGACGACCACTCCAGACATCCTCGCTCTCGTCATTTGGTCCCTGTTTGAGGGGCGTGGTCTGGTTCGCTGCAATGTCTCCAAGGACGTGTCGTTCTTTGCTGGGAGTTGCCGATGGAAGAAGGTCGAAAATGCCAAGCACGTAGCCATCTTTCTGCGGAGTGGGTCCGAGCAGGGAGCGCATGTAAGAGTCGTTGAATATTTTGGTTGCCGAGAGTGGTGCTTCTTTGGGTTCCTCTTGGCCGTTGTGGTACTTGGAGGGCGTCGCCATAGTAGCGTGTTTGCAGCCATGGCGTCGCGATGGGGTCGCAGCGTGAACTTTGGTGGTCTTCACCCTCTTGGTAGGTGTCTGGGACTCTTGCGCGTGTGCGTCTCCTTTACGTTTTGGCGAAGATGGCTCTCCTTGGCCGTTGAGAAGGTCACGGAGTCTGCCATATTCCTTGTACTTTGGCGCTGCGGTAAGCTGTTAGTATAACACCTCGGCACTCCAATTCGCGAAGACGTACCGATGTCCCTGGCGGCTTTGATGTCGGCGCGTCCTGGTTTGCGGCCGTTAGATTCGAAAAAGGACCTTTCAAAGGCCTTGAGCTCGAACTTGAGCGAATCGAAAAGGAGCGTAGTGGAGTCGCGAGCGGAATCCATGGCGGCGACTTGGAGAGGTGAATGGGTGGATGCAGTGGTGGTAGGTTGGAGACGAGACGCGTCGGGGCGCGCCAAAACGCGAGTTGGGGCAGTCCCAGGATTAGCCGAACTTCTGCCGCCATTTAGCCCGTCGCGCCGCCGGCACCCGTTTTTGTCCCGCAGGCGAGCAGGGTCATCGACTTCACCCGGATCCCTAGAAACATGGAGAGCATTCCCCGCGGCAACACTCGTCGTTTTATCGCCTCAATGCCCGTCCAGTATTCGTTGAGCATTGATCTCGAACGAAACTTTCAGGCACTAATCTTGCAATCTGGCTGCATACCTAAATATCGACCTGGACCTTGGAGCGCCCGCCTCGGAATTCATCAACACCATCACAATCGCATCTAAACTTCGCCTTTTGGGCCATTGGCGGCATTAGCGCTCAAGTCGCCCGATCCTTGTATCTTTCTATTCTAGTCACCTACCATGCCACGACTGGAAAAGCGCCCTGCTCCTTGATCACAGACGGTGCAGATCCCTTGGCGGGCAAGATGGCTGACTTTCGGATGGCAGACGGGATCATCCGTGGGTTGGATAGAGTTCGTTATGCTCCAATTCGCCTTTCTCTGCACGCACGCACACTGGACAATTGCGGGGCCGGTTTTACGTACTCCGCTGTCAGTGTGTCAGCATCGGTTTGCTCCTTCGGCCGTGGCTGATGGCTCGCCCATTCCCCGCTTAGCTTGTAGGATAAAAGGTACAACCCATCCCTTTCGCCACAGCGTTTTCTGTTACGCTGCCAAGCTCTCCTGCCACCGTCTTGCCTGCTCCTCGTGTGCCCGATAGAGTACCGCCACAATTGATTCTCCGCTGCCGGTACATATTACCAAACACAGCACGACCAATGATGTCGGCTACCAAAGATTGGCGGGCCCTTGGGGCGGAAAAACGGGCTGCCAATCTGTCCAAGATACCCACTCCTTGGCGGCTGCCGGAATCAATCACCAAAGAAATTGACAAGACTTTCAACACCAGCGTCCTGGAAGTGCCCCGATCATGCGGACTTTTGTCCCAAGAGGAGCTCATCATTACCGAGAAATACGATGCCACCGGTCTGCTGGAACAGATGGCATCTGGGAAACTTCAGTCCCAAGAGGTCACTCGGGCATTTTGCAAGAGAGCCGCCATTGCCCACCAGGTCACCAATTGTCTGACCGAGATATTCTTCGACCATGCCATGCAACGGGCCAAGTTGCTGGACGAGTACTTTGCCCGGGAGAAGAAGCCCATGGGCCCGCTACACGGTCTCCCGATTAGTCTGAAGGAATCGTACAATGTCAAGGGCATTCCAAACACGACTGGCTACATTTCTTTCCTAGACAAGCCCCCGGCGGCCAACAACGGTGCCATCATTGAGGTTTTGTTGAATCTCGGTGCGGTGCTATATGTCAAGACCAATGTCCCACAGACTTTCATGACGGGTGATTCCGAAAACAATGTATTTGGGCGCACTTTGAACCCGCATTGTCTCTGCGTCACGGCCGGAGGCTCAACGGGAGGCGAAGGTGCTCTGATTGCACTGCGCGGGTCAATCTTGGGGGTTGGGACAGATTCTGCAGGCTCAATTCGGATTCCATCGCTGTGCAACGGCCTCTTCGGTTTCAAGCCTACAGCAAACCGCATACCTTTCGGTGGAAACACTGCCCCCGGTCGCTTGGGCTCACCTTCGCCAATTATTCCAGTCACAGGGCCACTTGGAACTACGATTCGAGACCTGGAGCTGTTCATGAAGGTTGTAATTGACTCGGATCCGTGGATCTATGATGAGAGTGTGATTGCTGTGCCCTGGCGCAACGTTCCCCGCCCACCACCAACCACCAGACTCCGTATCGGCCTTATCACCGAGGATCCGTCTCTGCCATTGCACCCACCAACGCTCAGGGCGCTGCGAACTGCCGTTCAAAAGCTCGAAAATCAGGGCCACGCTATTGTTCCCCTCGACGCTGCCATTCCGTCCCTGTGGTCCTCCGCTGTGCTCGCCTGGCGATTCTTCTTGCTCGACCCCTCCAAAGCCGTCTTGCGAAACATCCAGGCTGGCAACGAGCCGGTCATCAAATCTGTCCAGCTAACGCGTTTTTCGGAGAACGAAGGCTGGGAGCCCACCATGGACAAAATTTTTGATTTGATGGTCCAGCGGCGTGCCGTTATGCGCATCTATCACGACCTGCTCATCAAAAATCGTCTGGACGTCGTGCTCATGCCACCGAATCAGTGCCCAGCTCCGCCCCACGATACCTATGGTGTGACACCGTATACTGTACTAGCAAACTTTCTGGATTGGCCAGCCGCCGTCTTGCCATTCGGCAAGGCAGACAAAGAGAAGGACGCACTGTTTATGCGGAAGGAAGTCAACTATGTGCCAGAGTACAACGCCGACTTGGCTGAAGGTCTTCCGAGCAGCCTACAATTTATGGGAAGGCCAATGAAGGATGAGGAGCTCGTGCGCCACTTGGAGATCGTCACAAAGGCGTTGGAAGAAGACTAAGGAGGTTGAGAATTGAAGGTTTGCTGGAAAAGAATCCTTTTGCAGAGATGGCCGTCTTCAAACTCGGAAATGAAACCTTCCGTTCAATATGGAAGATGCAGGCCGCCATTCACTTTACTTTCGAATTCGCATTGTAGCAATTGCTTAAAATGCTTCACGTCAATAAATAGCTCTCCGCCATCCGACCGACCGCTTTTTACCCCAAAACATAGAATGTAACACTTCGACGAGAGGTCACAACCGCCCTTTGTCAGAACGCCCCAACCCCAATCTCGGCTATATTGATAAAAGCCTCCTCGCCTTTATAGGCGAGAAGACATGCCCCGTATTCGAATAATCCACTTATAGGCGTTGGTACTGTGCGGTTCGATTGAAGGGACATGCACGGCCTTTTCGATAGCATACGAACACAACCCACAGTTTCCAAAATGACCGCGAATTGCAGAAAGGGAAGAACGGAAAGTACTCCAACTAACGTACGAAACGAGCCTCCGACTCCGGAACAGCCAACAACTTCGCCGCCACAACGCCCACCGTACTTATCTTTTTCTTTCTTCGCCACACCGGACATAACCTGCCCTAACCGCACCCTTACTCCCTACCCAACTCTCTAGTCGCCGAACCCAGTCCCCACACGGCAAACAGGACAAGTAAGATACCAAACTGCTGACTCGCAAAATGGCATCGTTTTCTTTATTTTTGCTTCTGAATTGCTCTAACCCAACTACGGTCGGCAGCGACTCAACCAACCCGCGTCAAAACCTGGGGCCACCCAAGCGCAAGAAGGAAAACTAAAGTGGCAGGGTATACAACAACCCGAACCAAAAACTACCCCCAACGCACGCACACACGTACACGCACGCAGAAGCTCTCACCGCGCGTATGCGGAGATAGGCAAGATAGACAGGCAATCCGGCACCTTACCCAAGCATGAGATAAACAAAGCCTCCGCCGGTCAGAGCCGGTGCTTTCCTCGTCTGCTCTCTAACTATCTGGACTGGCTGCCGGACTTGCCAATTGCCGATCTTACACGGTGCATAGGCATTGTGGCTGTTGCGGCGATGGTGGGAGCATGATCGAGCAGAAAGCAGCGCGGCAGATGAGCGGCAGCGGACCAATGGACGCACGGACAGGTGTGAAGAGCGGGCGGCGGACGGCAGGACAGGTGATGTGACGGACGGACAAACAGGCATGCTGCGCCAGATATTCTGGGCTGAGATTGGACGGGCAAAGCTACCGAGCAGACAAAAATGAAACAGCGCGGGTGGAGCAAAGTAGGCGAGAAAATGAGGATGAACTTGCAGAGTCGTGCAGTCGTTGGTCACTTTTATCAGTTACCCCTTTGGGCAATATGCGATGCGATACAGGGAACACATCAGTGTTAGAGGGGAGAGCGGCAATCTCGTGTGGCGCATGCAAGATACATTACATGGAGACAGGAGTCACTTTGAGGAGTCAGAGAAGGTGCAGGGGAGCAGGAAGGGCAAGCAAAGCCCAAACCTCGGGTCAAAGCAAATATAAGCCAATTAATATGGATAAGGCGGATAGACTCCAAAGGTCCAGCCCATCAAGTGCAGGCAGAGAGGACGGACGAGCCCAAGAGCCAAAAGGAACCCTAACCCCCCCCAAATCAACCAACCAGAGAGCCACACCCTACGCACACGGCATCGATGTATGGATCCAAAAATGCCATCAGCCATCATAATTATCATCCCATGCGTCGATGAAACAACATACAATATGCGACTTCTGCATGTGGGACGCCAGCTAACCTACAAAAGTACAACCAAGCGAAAGCTTGAAAGCTTCCACCGCATCGGGTTAGTCACGGTTACCACCAGTCCACCACATCTCCCTCTCTTTTGCTCGATCCGCCCCACCCATACACCCTTTCACTGGACGGGCATGGATGATCTGTGATAGGGCAGCGTGCCAACACCAGACATCTCTGCCCGCGGGTACATGGAGCTGATGGACACGCTCCGCTCCACCCCATCTTTACGTGCGTGAGCATTTGCCAACGGCGCAGATATTAGGTTTGGCTATGTGTCACCGCTGTGTTGAAACGCACCCTCCCTTTTTTTTTTTTTTTTTCTCTTTTTCTTCGTCTTCTTCTTCTTCCTTCCCTGAGATGGTAGGCACGTAGTAAGTGGGTTGTGGCGTCGTGCGTTCGGCCGCTGATTGAGTCGCCGGGGCCATGGGTTTTTGCTTTCTACTTTGGGGAGCCATGGCAAAAGCCGTGGAAGTTGACCGTCCGTGTGCAATCGGGTGATTGCATCTGAGGTTGTGCATATGAGGGCAGCAGCCACAGCCATGTGATTGAGGGACCACGAGACGCGGCAGGCGCTGCCCTGTTGCTGAAATAAACGCCTGGTTTTTACCAGCCCTAGAAGGTAGATGCCAGCTTGGATTCCAACAAGTATGCGTGATTCGCTTCACGTGTTAAGTAGAAGGACGTCATCATCGTCGTGATAGTAGTATGAAAGTGGTCGTTACAGGAGCATGAATGTAAACTCCATTACCATGCTTCGCTTGTCGTCGCTCGTGTGTTCTGCTCTCGCAACGAGGCTCGCCTAAATCAACACAAAATACATCGAACACACCGCCAAGCCCAGGCCTCGCATAGCTCCAGTCCGACGGTCCCAAAAATGACAACCTCTCGTTTCCAAACATGCGGCATTGACTCACGTGGTAGAGGAGCCGTCATCGCTCCACTTTGCGCCGTCGTAAATGCTTCCGTTCTTATTGCCGCTGAATTCCAACTTTGCAAGGAATTCAGGCGGCACGCTTGGGAGATATTTGCGCTCGCGCTCCCTGTCTGTCCCCCCAAAGCCTGCGCCGTACGTGACGAGCATGTCTGTGCTGGTCGGCAAAGAAAAGGGGAGCATCAACGCTGGGTCCAGCAACAGATTCTCGGGTGCGTCTTCATCATCGCCGCTATCGTAGTGAATGGTTCCGGAGTATGTATACACCGAAGTTGGGCTTCCGGGCCGCTGCTGCTGCTGCCCTTCTTGACTCGGATTACCAGGGTCCCCTGCCGGTGCAGACGGGATCGGCGGCATGGATTTGCGGGTTTGCCGGCTGAGGCGGCGGTCCGCGGCCTCTTTCTGCAGGTTGAAGAGGTACTTCATAGCGGGTTTCGGGAGGGTCTTTTCTCCGACCTCCGGACGGTAGTAGCGCACCGCGTGGTTGATCTGTTGAGGAGTCAGGCGAGGCAGCTGCTCAAGCGTGTCCTTGATGGCGTCAATGTTCTCGCCAAAAGAGGAGAAGCACTGGAGCCATTGCAACAGCTGCACCACTGGCTCAAGGTGCCGACGTGCGGCTTCGACCGTATTCTCACCGGTTGCCGTCAGTGCGCCACCCTCGTAATGATCGGGTTGTCGGTTGTTTTGGCGTGCCCAGTCCTCGATGGTGGAAACGTTCATCCGGATTTGCATGGCCTTGGTACGCGCCAGGTATTTCCTGTTGCCCATGATTCGGTTGAATAACTCGGATCCGAGCCAGTACAGAAGCTGCGAGAGCACTTGTGCTGTTATGACCGAGTGGATGTCGTACAGGTCGAGCACAAACAAAGTAGAGGACAAGAGGGATGTGATGTTCCTGGGGGAAACCTTGGCTCTACGCTTTGGCGAGGGCGGTCTGAAACGCTTCTCAAAAGGCTCCGGAGGTTTAGGTTTGCTTTTGCTCTTGAAAATTTTCCATTCATGCTGGAAGGTAATATCCTCCAGGCCAGGAATAGTTTCGTGATCCAGCATGGCGGTATCGAGGACCTTATCCATCCGACGCTCGGCATCCCGAATGACGTATATGAAAATCTCATTAATGAGCTCCGCAATCTGGCACTGAAAGTCGGTTGTAACTTGTACCAGGCCCGTATCCTTCTTCAGATAGTAAAGCAACAAGGTTGCATTGGAAATCCAAAAGGCAAGTATGGTCATATCCCACTGATGCTTTTCGACCACGTCGTTGATCTTATCCATCGCAGATACAAGCAGCTGCTCCAGTAGGGCTTCACTGGAGTGATAGTGCGCGTATCTTGCTGCTAAGAAGAGTATATTTGCGGGAACAGGTTTCTGGGAAGGAGATCTCGTCGGAGTCATGTTCGTGATGATTATATCGAGGATGCGGTCGAGCTCGTTTTCTTGAAACACGAACATTTGGTCATTAAGGCATTTGTCCCACAAAAACTCGTGGTCGTCCTCCAGGTTGTCGGGAGTCTGGGCACGAGGTAAGCCACTGCCGACCCAAGACGCCTACGGTACTCACCTCCGGCCGGTCATCGAGCCCCAGATTTCCCAAGTCCACCTCCAGATTAAGAGAACTTTCCATGGCCATGCGTCGCCGAAACTCATTTTCGGCCAGTTCCTCTGCAAACCTATCCTCGTTAAACCCTGCCGTATAAAAATCATCTTCTCGTGTCGATACGCCGGTGTTGCCTATCGAGTATCCGCTTTCGTGGAGATATTCGGACAGCTCGCTGTCGGGTGCGACAAAATCAAAGGCGGTCCTTCCAGAGGATGATGCCATATCCGGCTTGGCGCCCTTGTCGAGCAATAGCTTTGCTATTGATTTGTGTCGGTTGGTCATGGACCACATCAAAGGGGTCCAACGATTGCGATCTTGCGTGTCTACGTTTGCGCCGTTGCTGACCAGGGTCGAGACGACGTGCTCGTGGCCAAAGCAGGCGGCGTAGATGAGGGGTGGAGTACCCTCGTTGTCGGGCGCGTTAACATCGACGTAGTCCTTTGCTTTGCCGGCGACGAGCCGCTCAACGGTTTCAGTGTCACCATTGGACGCGGCTAGGTTGAGGGCATTTTGCAAAATCTCCTTCTTCTCGGCCTCTGAAAGCTTTTCGTCCTTAATGATGGCGTCTTCGTTGCCGCTACCCTTGTTGTCATCGTTGAGCCGGGCTTGCCGCTCCAACATTTCCCCCAAGCGACTCTCGCTCTCTTCGGCCGGAGGGCCGCGCTGGTTGCTGTTTAGGTCGAGATCAAAGCCAACGGGCTTGGTAGGCAACGGATTGGACAGAAACTGAGACTGGCCTGACGTTTGCGCACACAATCAGCACAGGGTCAACAAAGACGTTGGAGAGTACAGTCGCAATTGGCGACATGAAACCCTCGGGGACCAGGCACGACACAAGGATGAAAGAGCGTACCCTGCCAGCCATCGTACATCTCGGTCTCGGGGCCGGCCATGTCGACATTTTTGCGGTCGTCGAGGGACGTGGGGAGATCGGCGGGAAGACGCCGTTGCTTTTGGTGATTGCTGCCGTCGTTGGCGACGTCGATGGCTTCGTCGTTGTCTTGGGCGTTGGTCGGGGCAGAGGGGTCGCGGATGCCGTTCTCATCGGAGGAGGCCTCCATGGTGAAGCATGGGGCGGGCCGGACGGAGGTGAAGCCTTCCAGACAGGCTTCGCGGGAGGGTCTCAGAGCATGCGCCTGTGGCGATGAAGGTTGTGTTGAAAAAGGGCCCGGGGGGGAC
>JAIFKG010000316.1:0-12493 GCA_020351975.1 Phyllosticta ampelicida | reverse complement strand
GACGTTCCACGCTGCCTTCGGACGAATGTCGACACACATGGATGCCGTCGCATACCATGTCGCATGTAGCCAAGGCGGCCCACATGCTCGACCGGCAATGTGGAAGGGAAAGGGCACGGCAAGGATAACTCCATAATCGTAATGAAATGAACAAATCAATGCGCCAGACGGGCTAGTTTACGTGGTTTGCTCAAGGGCAGGCCCATCTTGATGGCGTTCGGGGCAGACGGACAGACAGCCAAGCAAGCAGCCAAGCAAGCAGCCAAGCAAGCAGACAGGAGGCAGTGCAAATCGAGCGGCTAGCCCCGCGTCCCGCCAAGTGGATTCCTTTAAAAGACACTACCGTCTACCACTACGGAACGGCGTACCTACGTGGTGGCCGGTCACTCTCGTCTTTTCCTCGGTGCGCTGGTCTGGCCACCCATCTTTCCACCTGCCTCATTGGTGAGCATTTAAAATCTTCTTCTCGATGGAAGACGTTGGTTACGAGGGAAAACGGCCACACGCGTTGAAGCAAGATGCCGGAAGTACAATCAAGGGACGGTTTCCGAACAAAAACGGCTCCTTACACAAGGAGTACTTCTCACGTCCAATAATCCCGTTCAATTACCTTGTATTTGTGTACAAATGGCTCGACGGCCACTGGCTACTGAAATCAATCGCTTTGAGGAGCGGGGATAGAAGAACTCGTGCAACTTTTGCCGCACGGAAAAAAGAAAAAAGAAAACTCCCAATGGCCGGAAAGATGAAGGAATTAAAACACCCATGATGAAGACTAGTCAGTGCCGCCATCCAGACCAAGCCTGTCGGCAAACCCTTGTTCAAAATAAATCTCTGCTCTCGCAGCCATTCTTTACTTCCTTCTCTGCTGCATGCCCAAAATCTGCACCAGCCGGATGAAGATGTTGATGAAGTCGAGCTCGAGGCTGATGCTCTCCTTGACGGCGTCGCGGGGGATCATGCCGCGCTCGGCCATGCGGGCGTGGTGCAAGATCTTCTGAATGTCGTACAGGGTGAAGCCACCAAAGACGGCCAGACCGCCGTACAGCCAGAGGTTCTCGGTCCACATCAAAGTACGGGTGGCGGTGGCGGGCAGAACAAGAGGGGCGAGTCCGGAGAGCGCAACAATCGCGACACCAGCGAGCAGCGGGCCACCGAGGTAAAGGTACTTTTCTTGCTTGGCAGTGGCACCGACGAACGCGATGGAGCCCTGGTGCGTGTGTTAGTGGTGAAAATGTACCAGAGAGTTACCGTGCTTACCATCATTCCAACAGTGTAAAGACCGGCGCGAGCGAGGAGGGCGGGCGACATGAAGAAGAGCGGCGAAAGAAGAGCAGCCTGCGTCAGGTTGAAGGCAGTCCAGAGAGCGTACTTTGGAATGTAGCTTTAGGTGGTCAGTCTTGCGCCCCGCGTATATCTCTGTATGCAAGCTTACTTGTCCGGGTGGATAGCCATGCAACCATACATGGAACCAATGGAGCCAACGAGACCAAGACCAGCAACGAGCCACGGATTGGTGGCCATGAGCCTGTAGCTCCAGCCGCTGCGGTGGAGAGCGCTAGCGGCGACACCAATGATTCCGAGTCCAAGGCCGGTGTGAAGGAAAGTCTCATTCAGATACGCGCGTTCAAAAATGGGCATGCCGCCATCTTCGCGGGTCTCACGGTTAAAGATCCTGTGGTTCTAATTAGCAGCGTCCTCCGCATGCTTTTGTATTGTGACTCTTACAAGTTGGTGGCCAAAACCGCACCGCCAAAGATACCCGCGCCGTAGAGAAGACGTTGTTTCATGTTGCCGGCTTGCACGGTGGGGCTGCCCTGCATGTAGTTGCGGCGAAAAGTATTCCGGAAGACATTTCGTGATTGAGCAAAGGTGGATCCAGTCGTGGTGCGAGAAGTAAAGAAGTTGGATGGCGCTGACTTGAGTGGCGTATGGTGGAATGCGCGGATCGTGGTTGATGAAGCGGTGGGTGTCTGCTTCAGAGCAGACGTGATTGCGAACGGTCGCCGTAGGATAAACGCCATTGTGGACGACTCCTAGGACACGTAGAAGTTGACTGAGGTGTTTGGTGGAGGTATCGAAGTAGGATGGAGAACGGAAGACTGAGGAAGCTCAGCAAAGGTGACGTCCTTCGGTCGGAGAAAACTCGTCACGTGTCAGCGGGGTTAACGGAGAAACTCGTCGAATCTTCACGGTCATCATTGGCCTTCATCACGTTTCGATTGACGACGCGGACAAATGCTGAGAGTTCATTGGACTTCTACATTTTCGAGAACCATGGTCACATACTAGCCCTTCTACTTGATGGGCAAGCCGTCTGGCGGACCCGAAAAGTCGACAACGAAGGCGCAGAGCTGTTCCGAATTTTCCTCTTAGAGGCGTACTCCGCCACGCTGCTTTGTCCCCAAGCCACTTCCTTATCGTCCTACTTTCGACTTTAAGATTCTAAGATGTTGACCTATAGGCACGCTCGTTTTGACCGCAAAACACTTTCGCGGTCTGGGATTCGGATTGCATGGGAACCACATCGATAAAAATATGTCATGATTGAAGATGAAGAGCAACTCCAGAAGCAGCACATGTTAACCTTGAACACGACGTATGAAAAGCCAGCCGATCAAACAATATCGATATCATAGCCTTGATGCAGCTTTGGAAACAAATCGATCCGAGACCGAAACCCATCGAATTGTATCTGCTTGCAATCTACAGCAAAGGCCGCAAATTTCCCAAGTGGCCGCGCCAAATGAGCCACAACCTCCACAACAGTATCCACATCCGCTAAACGTCCCATTAGTGCCAGTTGCCGTTCTTGGGCACTTCCTCGGGCGGAATTCCAAGAACCTGCATGGTCGCATGCAGGTACCGCAATAGCGTCAAGTGGTCTGCCTACTCGTTAGCAGGTCTTCTTATGCAAATGTCGCGAATGAGTAGGGATGATTTGAAGGGTATGTACGGCTATATTCAAGAGAATAGACAAGAAGAAAGAGGGAAAAGAGAATCGAAGAACCGAAAGCCTGTCATGTTTCAACGCAACGTTAAGATTCTCGACCAAATTTCACCACCAGAGTCGAAATAAAGAGTCCTCAAAGCTTTCCCCTAACGAACAGCTCAAAGGCAAACTCAGCTATGAGGCTGATCGGGCGCGGTCTCAATCAGACCGACAAAGCACCAGACGACTTCGCAGACTTGCCTTTCTCAAGTGGAATCGACGGCTTCCTGGAATGCATCGGTCTTCTCTGCAACGGACTCGGCGTACTCCTCTCTCGGGCACTGTTTGTGCGATTGAGCCGTGGAGCGCCCACTTCAGTTCCTGTTCCTGTGGTGTTCGACCTGGGTCTGGTCTCCGAGACCAGATACTTTTCGATGCCAGGTGAGACTGCACTCATACTCAGGGGCCGCGGCGGCTTTTCGGTTCCTGCTATCCTTCTCTTGTAAATATGGGGGTCATGCTTCCCTGTCCGCGTCCAGTATACTTGCGAAAGTCCGTTCGTCTCCTCCTCTGACGTCTCCAAGCGAATCTTGTTACGGGTGTATTGATCCAACATGGCCTCATTTGGAAGCAACCGAGCCTCAAAGTTGTTCCGCCCTTTTACCTCTTTGATCGCCCATTCTTCGATTCTTACTTCCTTCTCCATCGGGTATGTCCATAGCCAGCCGCTGAGCTTCGGAACCGTTGGCCTCATCCAGTGCGCACCGTCTCCAGTCTTGGTGTCATTCCATTCCCACTCTGGCGCCGACTGACGGAGATACGGCCAATCTATACGTTCACTGAATGCGATTGGTCGGTATCCAAATTGTGGGTGGTCCATGGCAGTAACTCGATGTTTTACGGACGGGTGTATCGTCTCGTTTGTGCGAAAGCTTTGTCCTTTGAAGAGCACCGGCATCCCAGTAGCCTCTTGGATGAGGAAGTTGACATCCTCGTGCTGCGTGTCGCAGACTTTTTCGTATGGAACGGGGAACCGAGGTCGACGGACCAATCTACCCTCCGTCTTTTCGTAGTGGTAGCCCCCTGGTGTTCTCACAGCATCTCCTCCCGACATTGGCCACCGAGAAGCCATCGTCGTGGTGTCAACAATTTTTCCTGTCGCCCAGCTGTTTTTTGCCTCGCACCTGCGCCCAAGGAATCTCTTGACGGCGCGATCGTTGAAAGCGAGCATCCCATCCACTTGGTCGCACATCCAAGCTAGACTGAGTTCACCAATGTCGGTCGAATCCTCCATCCAGGTATCGACTTTGCTAGTGCCACCACCGACATTATTGTGGAATCCAGGAAACCAGCATTGTTTCAACTCGGTCGTAACGTTCGAGGTGGGTAAGTGCCAAAGCGTCGGCGGCAAGGAACCGCGATGCTCGTCCAATGCAAGAGCATGGAAAGCGTGTTCAATGTCTGTAAATCCATCAACCTGGCTGCAAGGGTGATATCGCCGAATGGCTGTCTCATTTCGATTGAAAATAGAGTGATGCCATGCCGACTTGTCGGCAAAGGAAGGGATACAACTTACTTTCATGCAGCGCCGTATCGTGGAACTTGAACTCCTCGTTCACGCACGGCACAACTTTTGTCAAAGAACTTTCAGGAAGGCCTCTTGACCCCACCGTATCCCACACACCTACCACCTTGACCTTGACAGGACCATCATGCATAGCGTTGCGCAACTGCCAAATCTCTTCCGGACCGCTCTCTTTATTCTTCACCGCACCTGCCCACGTCCACAGCTTCTTTAGCATATCCCTGCTCTTGTCGTACCCATGGTTTTCCACACTCACGGCTGTCGTGTCCTTTTTCCGATAAATCTCGTATGCACGGGGAAACAGCGACAGCTCTTCGGCACGCAGAAGACCCATTTTCGTAATCAACCCGGCAACTGTGCGCGCAGTGTACGCGCCACGGCTGAAGCCAAAGATGAAGACCTCGTCCGGTGGAATGGGGGGTTTTGCGTCCGGGTCGCCCGGCGAGTAGTTCGCGGCGACGAACTGATACGCTGCAACGACATTTGGTTCGAGCGTTGCGCTGGAAACGCCTTCGAGTTCGCGTTATCAGTTCCATATCTTCAAAGAGCAGCTTTTTTTTTTTTTTTCGGTGTCGGTACCTGGCAAGATGTAGAAGACGGGCAAGATCAATAGCTCGCTCGCGCTGGTGGCATCTCCGGCCTGGTAATGCACGATTTGCTGAACGGACTTCCCGAAGCGGTCTTCGCCCTCGCGTGCAATCATCCGCGCAAGGCGGGCCACGTTTGATGGGAGGCTGTCGTCGCCATGGTCGGAGCTGACCCACGTTCCATCGCAGCAGACGATCAAGCGCTTCATTTTCCAGCGTGGTTGCAGTTTGGATCGAGGACGATCGCGTAAAGCAGGTTTGGGGAGGGAGACGAGCAGCAAGAGGCGAAAAAAAAAAAAAAAAAACACTAAGAGAAAGGCGGTGCTCAGGGAGGCACCAAGTTTAAAAGACGATGGGATCCAGTACGAGCGTGTTTCCGACCGGTTAGCTGGGTCGCTTCCGCTAGACGTCTTTCTACGCTTCCATAGACCGATGGAGGAGGAAAAAAACTCCTAACTCGAATTCCCCTACCCACTCTGCTGACATCCCGCCAGCAACGACAGCAAAACAGCTCCTCCCGGGAAACCGGAACGCAGTCTGAACCATTATGTCAGGAAAATGTCCAATCAAGAGCGTTGTCTGGCAAGGGCATGCAGATGGTTACCGGATAGATTTCTGGTAGGCTAAGTAGGCTGGCGGGAGCCCGCCAGAGCTTCCGCCACATTTCGCGCGGTAGCGGGGCAAGGAGGTGAGTGTGGTGGCAATCAACTGTGGAGAGGAGGCAACAGGACACGAATGGAATGACGGACCCTACTTCCTGTCCCTTGGTGGAAATGAGATGGACGGGGCAACGATAGTTCCAAGAACGCGAGAAGAGAGGGAAAGGAGTCCCTATGACCGTAACCGAAAGTGGAGGCTGTCAAAACATTTTGTTTCGCAAAAGGAGAGTATGTTCTTGGCGACGACGCCTTCTTCCCTCATCGATATGTTGTTGTCTGTCGCGTTGGCTTGAACGGTTCTTGAGGTGCGGAACGCGCTCCCGCCTAGACTTGCATTCCACTCACCCACCCACCCCCACGAACGACTGTTTCTGGGTGGGGTCCCAAGATCCAAAGTCTCCGCAAAATGACGACGGTCGCTGCGACCGTAGAGCAGCAACTGCGGGTCGATGGTCACTGTGGCACATGGTCAACGTGGGCTACTTTGTTCAAATGTTGGAGCACTATCCGCAGTCCAGCCAACCTCGAATCCAAGATCTTGATCCAACGACGATTCTTCCCACTCGGCCGTACATCTTTTCCAACGTCGACATCCGGGAAAACTTCTTGCGGCTCGACCGGCCCATTAACCCCGCGGAGTAAATGCGTTTGCTGCGGCTGACTCGGCCGAAGCTACTCAGACTCCTATCCCAACCCCTAGGAGCACGTGACGTAGCTCGAATGAACTCCATTGAGATTTACGGGATCCTTGAGCCGGAAGCCGAAGCCTCTGGTCGTGACTGACTGAAATGTAGAAATATATCTGTCATGGCAGCGACCCAGCCTGAGTACAAACACACATGAGAGAGCGACCGTGGAGGCCTGGGAAATTTCCATGTCACAAAGGGCGCAGATAGGGAGCATTCAAGCGCCTCAGGTACGAGAATGGGGACGTGATTGAGCTTTTAGCTCGCAGGGAGCTTTGAAGCCCATTCAACGTAAAAGACAGAAGACCGCTTAGTGTCACCTTTCCATGTGCTTTCACTTGCGCAACAAAGTTTGAGGACCACTTGCCCAGAAACTCTCCGGCAAGAGCGGTGCACAAGCCGGGTGTGACGCTCCCATCCTCGGAAGAGGGCAAGCCAACGATATCGATGTCGTTCGTAGGACAAGACGGTATGCGCCGCATTTCACGCGTGCTATGACTCAAACTAGGGCAAGTGCCCTCATTCGAAACCCCAAGACCGCAATGTTCATGTCAGGTGAACTTGCAAAGGCATTCATCGTGGCGAGCTTTGCTCGGACCCAGCAAACTGCGACAGAAGAGAAGAGTACCCGGAGACGCGATTCTTGGTGCAAGAGACGCGACACATGATTTCGAGGCAACGCGAGGGGATCAATGGATTGGACCTCAAGGGCATCTACATCAATCCATCTCAGCCAGTCCCGCGTATCCCCTGCTATGTCCTCCAGACGGGCCAGTCAGCGTGGCAGCATACGGGTAAGAGGCTTTTCCTACTCCGACTGGAGATTTTTTGAGATTTGCTCCGTTGTGGGGTGGCACGCCAGTCGGCAACGGTTTTCCCAGAATGTCGTTTTTCCAGGCTGTGGTCGGGCGGCACGTGGCGAATCTTCAAAAGTGAGATGTGTACATGGAGCTTTCGAACATCTTGCCGCATAATGACATGGACATTTGAGCTCATGATAAAGTGTGAAAACCAAGGCTTTGTCAAGCAAGATACGCAATACGCACGACCATGCAAGTGGGATTCAAGGTCAAAGAGTCTCTACCGTATGCGCTTGAGTCCATACAAATAACCAGGCGAGATGACCATCAGAGCGCAAAGAAAGGGGCATGGTTCCACTGCTTTCAGCTCGCGCAAATATGGCTACAGTGAGCGTTCAAGCGCGTTGTTTCCCAAAGACTGAGATACTGAATCTTGTAGAGGGACAGCAATACGGAGGAATCGAGCAGTCCTGCTCGCCTTGGAGTTACCATTTCTTTGCGGTCTACTCTCGAGTCGGAGACATTTCGTTGTTACAATCTTCCTACTGACCCGTCAGACATGAGATTTTTTTTTTATAATGAGATTTGACTCTTTGCCAGGCGGAACGCCCAGGGCAGGTTCAAATCTTCGAATCTATAGACATTTTTGAAGCTCGGGAAAGAAATGGAAGCTGCTAAGAGAATCTTCCATTGAGCGGTAGTACAGGGGTGAATTACATACATTGGTTCAGTGCTCTCTCCATTTCTGCTTGCATCCGGAACCAAGTGCCGAATCTCATGCGTAGTTCTTCAAATCGATGTGAGCTATCGTTGTGTAGCTGTTGGATTTGGCGAGTGTAATCGTTGCGCAGGTTCTGCAACTGGTGGGAATGTTCCTCGCGTAGCTCTTGCACCACACGGGCGTTTTCTTGCTGGATCGCTGCTTTAAAGTCTCTCAGAGGCAGCTTCTGCGTGTTAGCGCTCTTGAGCTGCGCAGCGTACAGGCCGTCGCGATAACCGGTTGCATGGTCCCGGGCACAGCTGACTCGGGGTTCGTTGAAGAAGACGTCGCCTCGGTCCCGGAGAATTTGTGTAAGGTCGGCCAGAGCGTTGCCGAAGACTGCTGCGCAGGGCAGTTCCTTGAACTCGGGGAGACAGAAATCGTCGTCAAGGTGAGACTTGACCCAGTCAAGGGCATTTGACCGGCACTTGAATGACGAGGGCGTCTTCGAAGGGGGGTTGAACGCGGAGAGGAGCAGGTTTGCACAGTCCACGCGAGCGTCAATGTCGTAAATGCGAGCCGGCTATGTCATCAAAGTCAGAGAGTGCAAGAGGAGGATGATTGATCGAATCAACTAACATGCTTACTGCCTGAACCAGCCTCTGAGAGGGAGGAAGACTCCCAATCGTATTCCATGCTGCAGTATGGTTGAGGACAACCAAGATTGATATGGACGTGGAGAGCTAAATATCGACGATTGGGAGTGGAGGGTGGAGGGTTGAGGGCTGAGGTTGAGGAGAGAAGAGGAGAGAGGAGGATGACGATGAAGAGATGGCGAATGGGGTGGGTGCGGAGTAAAAGAGCAGTCGCCGAGAACAGGCTTTCGGTTTCCGGTTATAGCACTATCGATCGTTGAGCATCCGCCAGCTCGACGGAGGCACAGGTGCGTCATTATGGCCCAAAGATCCAGGAAAGTGCGTATCTACCGGATGTCTGCAGGTTTTCCAGAGTCTTGCGTATGCACGCTCCCTGGCCCCAGACACTTCCACCCCGAGCATTGGCGAATCCTTCTAGGTACCCTTGAAGCTGCCTACTCAGACACATTCCCTCAATGGCTGCTGCATTCAAAGTTGGCCAACACTGACCAATCACACGCCGAAGTGGAATGGTTCCTAGTTAGGCTCCGCTCCCAATAGAATGATCTGTTCGAAGTTCGAGGGCGAAGGTGTCTAAGGAATGAGTGGGAAGTAACGATATGTCTAAATCCAGAAGCAGATGCAGATCCAAGTTGACGCTGTGTAGCAGCAGCCAGCATATGTGAATGCAATTTTACCTCAGAGTAAGTGTGCATTGTCTGAGGATGGCAGGCTATCGGTAGTACAGTCAAAAGCTTGGCGAGTATTCAGGAAAAGACAGACGTTCAACGGAGCGAATCGGAAAGTTGATGTGATATGCAAGCTGCGCCAATGCATGCAGAATGAGCCGTGACTAATAAAGACGGAAGAACACACCAGTCGGCTAGAGTTAGCCATTCCACGCGAACAGCAAGAAAACCCAAGTCACCAATTCTCAAAGAGAAAGAACTACAACACCGGCACCCACCAACCTCATGTACTTGATTCAAGTCTCCTGCTTTCCGCTGCGCTCAGCTAGCTCCCCGGCTCGCGCTTATAAATATCAATGAATTCCCACATGGCGCGGACAACAGAGACGCCACCTCCCTGCGTCTCGACCGTGCGGCCGCGCCCACGATCATTTGCGTCTTTGACACCGGCCATGTCATCTTCTTGCTGCTGCTGTCTCTTTGACCCTTCTCGATGCCCGAGCTCAGTCTTCGTTTTCATCCACCGTTTACGCTTGGCGCCGGCTGACAGGGCGCGCGATGCGTCGTTGATAGTGTCAAAGTCTGCATCGAGTCCTATAAGCTTGTGGAGGTGAGACGAAGGCGTCTCTAGGGATGGTGCGTCTCGCGGTGGTATCCAAATACTCCTGCCGTCGCTGTGATCATCGTCTGCTCGCAGCAACAGGGTCTTGTTGTTCCTGTAGTCGACAGCGCCAGCGGGAAGCTGCACGTCAAAAGAGCCTAGTCCAAATTGCTCCGTTCCCGCTCCGCCTCGCGGCACTCCCCACCACGTGCCAAAGCGGCCTTCTTCGTCGCGCGTCTTGAGCGCCCGCTTTGCATTGTGCGCTATCCACGGCGCGTACCCCTTGCAGCTGTGGCGGTGCAGGCTGGCTAGGCCAGGGCTGGCTGCATACGTCTTGCCCGGTACCAAGGGCTCCATGGGCAGCGGCGTGCACAGACTAGTCAGGTGGTGGAAGAAGATACCTTTGAATGTTTGGCCGTCTTGCGAGCAGCTGCCGCTAGAGTCGCACGTGTCTTCCAGGACACCTCCACGACCGAGCCCGGCCCATTTGTGAGGCGTGTGCGGAGGATTGCGAGGTTCTTGTAGGTTGTCCTTGTGGGTGCCCCTCCAGCCTGTCGCGTTGATGACGTTGCGGACGAGTGAATGGGCATCCTCAAGATATGAATCATCACCTGTGCCCTCCCACAGTCCGCGGAGTCCAGAGAGAATGACACCTTGGTTGTAGGTGTAGACCATTTCGTTGCGTGTGTCGCATTTTCCAGTCCCGATTGTGCCATTTTTGCCCCAGTCCTGGATGTGGAAGCCATCGACGTACAATCCTAGCGCATTGGTCATGTTGGAGGACCGCAACCAAGAGTAGCCGTCGATGGCAGCTTGCAGGTATTTCGGGTCGTGAGGGCGGCCGCAGGGAATGTCTCTGTTTGCATGCGCGAAGGATGCCATGAATGGTGACGAGTTGTCATCCCCAGTAAAGTAGAGGTACATGCCAACCGAGGCAGAGATCCAGAGCTGGTTGGTGATGGCGTTTTTGTACGGCGTAAGACGCGGGTTCCATGTCATACCACCGTTGCAAAGCTCCGTGTCCCAGCCTTCGCTTGCCAGGTCGTAAAAGATGTGCGCGCGGTGCGCAAATGCGTCGATGAACTGCCTGCCGTACCAATTCGCCTCGGGCCCGAACGACTTGTAGTGGCGACTGGTGTGCATGTCGATAAACTTGACGGCTTCAAGCCAGCCAAGTACCACCCACAGCATGTCGTCGTAGGCCTCCATGCGCAGGCTGAAGGCGTCTTCTCCAAAATAGTAAGCCACAAGCTGCGAAAAGTATAGACTGATTTCATTCTCAACACGCCGAACCCCCTTCAAACGTTGCTCAGAGCTTGTGATGACGTATTCCAGCGAGCGCGTGAGTGAATGGAGCGTGGATGAGACGAGAGTGGCCAGGACGGCAGCCGTCCAGTCAATCGCAGTTGGCCACTGCCCAAGCCAAAGCTCAAAGTAGCGCGATTGCATAGTGTCGAGGGCGTAGTGAAGCTGCTCGAGCGGATTGAGGCACCATGTAAGGCTTTCAGCGTCATCTTGTTCTGCCGAGTCGCTTGGTTGGGCATCACGGTGCGCATCGTGAGGTGTGACGGCGTCTTCCGAGAAGACGAACGGGGTTTGAGATCCAGACTTGTCATTCATTGGAATCAAGAGGGACGCAGGCGATTTGAGGCCGGCGGACAAGGCATTGATGCTCGTCGCGAGCAAAGAAAGAGCAACAATCAAGACAAAAAGCCAAGCGGAGCGCGTTTGATGGAGCACGAGACACCGTCGAGTCGAGGCCATGATGCACATGTAAACGACTGGGCTTGGCGACGTGGCGATGGGGGGAATCAAGCCACATGGGAGCGGCGAAGTGCAACAGCCGTCAGGGAGAGAGCATTTGAGAACGGAGAAGGCGCAGGAGGAGTAGTGAGAGCGATCAAAAGACGAAGACTTAGGCGCGCCGCTGGAACAAGAGCTGTCGAGGGTTCCTGTCGAAGCCAGAGTAGGGATCAGCTGTTCTGAGCCGCCCCGCGCTATGCTGCCTCGGCGCTGCCTCTGCCTCACGCGACATCAGGCGCTTCTCCACACTCGCCTTGCTGGAGGCCATCGGGGCTACATATTTTCATTTCACTGCAGATAGACCCTTGGGATTTTCGGCCTCTCCTCTCATCGAGTGCGAAACACGCATTTCGATACCCAATATATTGATGCGTGCCACCGTCGACCGGACTGGATTCTTTCAAGGTGCCGCAGAAACGGTTGTTCCACCACCCAGGGGGCATCAGCTGCGGAGCTGCAACCTTTAGCAAAGTAACTCCGTGTTTGCGTTTCTCAGATGCTGCGTAACCTCCTCGACATATCTTCCTGGCCCGTTTGAGCGTCTTTTGCTTGCGGCTCGCTATCAGCTACGCCTTCTTCACCGCAATCCACAGCATCTGCTGCCCTTTTCATCAGAGATTGCAGACTGTGGTCGCTGTCTGAGAGGGCCCATGGCCACAGGCGCTGGCTCAACATGTTCTGTCAGCGCCTGCGATGTGACTGTGCTGGGACTTTTGGGCGTCGATAGAGATGTATTTCTGCAACAGGAAGGGGGGGGGGGGGGGGGGGGGGGGGGGGGGGGGGGCGGGGGGGGGGGGGGGGGGGGGGGGGGGGGGG